>KV423959.1:0-204182 GCA_001632435.1 Calocera cornea HHB12733
ATGGCGTGGTAACGGACTGAGACGAGAGTCGTCGGTTCGACGATGCTCCTGTGTCTGAGGACTTGGACTTGATGGCGCCTTCTCTGAATCAGCCTCATCCCAGTCAGAGAGTGAGGAGGCAGAAAACAAAGGTGAGGCAAAAGGAGACTCGGATTCCGCTGAAGATGAGTCGTCTTCGATATGCAGCACAGAAGATGAACGAAGGGTGATACGCGGGAGCTCGTTGTCCGAATAGGCATGTAGCGGCGATCTTTCGGAGTCAGCAGCAATCGCGTTCAGCTGATCGAGAGTGGTGTCGGCGTGCTTCTTCCTCATCCCATTTCTTATGGATAGCCATCTACGTCTTCTGGGTGAACCGTGCGGTGGTCGTTCCCCATCCTCTCCTCCCGGCCAGCAGCGCGATACAACGATGTTGCAGAGGCTGCCGGCGACGTGAAGCAGATTGTCGTACGGCATGCACGGTTCCTCAGCCCCTGGCCAGGCATGAGTTTCCATAGCTGACACTGAGTGAGCTGGGTTTGGGGAGGAAAAGCCAGGCATTTAAAGCAGCTCCGTGCACGATTGTGTTGGGCAGAGGGCTCGATGGAGACCGTTAGAAGAGAGAAGCGACGCGTACGTTGCTGTGCGTGACGGCTCGACGCGTGGCGACGCGCCGCCGCCTCCATCCGATCGCGGTATCTGATTCAGTTCGCGCGGCCAGCTGGTTCATTCGTGTCCGCTATCATTAATCCAAGCCCTCGCTGTCCTGCGTTACTCTACCACTCGAAGTCATTGGCCTTTAACTTGTTCGTATGTGCAATGGGGCGAGAGGATGGATCAAGACCGGCGTACACCCTTCGCCGGAAACAAGACACCTCAAAAGATCGGGATCTTGTGCAGGCCAACGTGGAAGCCGCGATGCCCGACATTGTGAAGAAAGCACTCGAGGTCAACTGTCGCTTGCGCGATGTTCGATATCCACTTGTCCCCTCCTCGTATGAGAGGGTTAGTGTTACGTATGCTATATCCTTTCTGAAGCTCTATTCCGCACTAGCAGTAAGTGAATGCGTGTACGTCGGTGAGTGACGCGGCCTCGTTGATTGTCTGTAGAATCCTCTCCTTCAGTTCTATTACTACGTTGAGCTAGGAGACGACCTTCCTGGAGTTCTGCTTGACTTCGTCGAGGCTATTGTTCAGCTAGCGCAGCACATCGCAAATCATGGAACTGCGCTGTCTCTCCACGATGGAGTATTGCTGAGACTGGATTACCTCGACGTTCCGGGCATTTGGAAGGAGAAGTACCCGGTCTTAGGCAAGTGGGAGAGGAAACTTCCCTCCCTTCCATCCGAGATCTGCTCCAGTTATGGAACGCTCGACCTGTATCGAAGCGTTGCCAATACCATAGAAGCACTTTCGATCTCCTGGACCTTACGACTCGAGTTACTATGGGCAGATCTTGTGCTCTCATGGCTGAAGGCAGAAGGATCACCTCCTCGACTGGATCTCTGTGAGAAATACCAGGCAGAGGACTTCATTGAGAGAGCAGATTGGATATTCGTGCGTATTGGAGTCTCACCCTTGCGCAACTACGCGTGCACTAACAGTAATGAAGCAACTCGCGCACTACGGCGCGTCCAAGCTGAAAGTCCTAGAACAGACTGGCTTCCTCAGGACGACGCTCCTGCAATACGTTCTATATTCCAGAGACACAATCTGGAGATTCGACGTTCCGGTTGACAAAACCCTGCTCCGCAAGCAGTATGTATGTGAGACGATGCGACATTTCGCTCATGGCCGTGTTCCCTATTTGTGGCAACAAGCCACTATAAGGCACACTTCAGCGACTCATGCCGACGACTCCCCGTACAAGCATACATTGCGGTCCCTCGACATGGACTTCATCAACTCGGTACTCGTTGAGGAATATGGCGTTGACCTACTTGATACTGTGGCAAATGGAGACAGTTGGGTAGAAGATGCCGACCCGAGAAGCATTAGGTGGTATATTGATGCCAAGTGCAACATCTGGGTAAGAGCTATACATATCGCTTTGAGACAATAGCAGCTGATTACTCTCTACAATCTCCTTCGCTATCAGGCAGCTTATCTTCTTGAATGTTTCATGCACGGTGTCGAGCTTCCAAGGGCAATACTCGATCTGTTTATCACGTTCCTGGCAAATATCGAGCCTCTTTTACAGCCACTGGAACTACCTATCCTACTGCCAATTCCTGCCGAGCTATTACCTATCGAACATCTGCCGAAGCGCTTATTAACCCGCTTTCAGTATATCGAAGGCATAGAGCGTAGGGAAGAACGGCACCTTGACACCACCAAATGGATCGTAATGCTGCAAGGTCATCAGCGTCGGCTAGACAAAGCTTCTCCAAGCGAAGGGCATGTTCGCTCTGCGGCAACGTACCTGGTGAGAAATCATGTTTTAATGGGAATGTGTGTAATGCCTATATTCACCACCACGCGTAGGCGCTGTTATTCGCTACATTTCAAGAAGAAGTACTGGAGAATGCCATGAAAGAACTCCAGGATCTCGTCGAGCAGCTCATGTCGAGAGTAGCGGAACTGTTGGACGGTTGCTTTCCTCAACTCTGGAGATATATGCCTGACGATCGAATCATACCCGCTGGCTGGAATCGTGGTATTGAATCAGCGGCGTCGTACTCCGTGAAGTCATTGGAGCGCACACGAGACTTCATGCACCACTGCCACGAACTGCTCCAAGATCGTGTCTCGGCTTCTGGGAAAGCGCAATCGGACTCGCATCGAGAACTCACAGAGCGGTCTATCCCTGAGAATAACCCATCCTTTGGAGATGCCGCACAAGGCTCACATGAGAATCAGCTGAATGCGGCAGGAAGAGGAGACATCCAGGATCAGATGGACGTGGACGCCGACTGTCTTCTGGAAGCGGGCCATTTGCCAAGGATGACAGATGGCTGGTCCGGGGAAGTCATGTTCCAGATGGAAGATGAGGATCGACCCATCCTCAATGCCGGGAAGTCAACCGAAGAACACCAGGACGATTCGAGGGATGACGATGACCATCGCAGCGGTAGCAACAACCCTTCTACGGAAGGATCCGATGACGACGGGGATGTTGATGACGACGATGAAGACACGGCACTCGAGGAGCAATCCGATAGCACACACCAGACCTGCCCAGTTCTAGACGATCCTCGGCGAGAGTTCTACCTCGCTTATCGCACTGGACGCTTTGACGCATTCCACCTAGTGAAGCTGAAGGGCCCTCATCGTCCGAAAGCGCTACCGCAATGGGAGCCCTCCATGGGTAACCTTGGATGGCACAACTTCATACCATTGCCCGTAAAGGCAACGGAGTTCTGCTTAGTGATGGCACAGATGACTGGCTTATGCGAAATTGAGTGGGAGGACGGATACAGCATTGTGGTATGTACACGACTCCCATTACTGAGGAATACCAGCTGATGATCATAACGATGAAGTGGGCTCATGGGATTTATCGATGCCAAACTTGTCAGCAGACGCATGATGCAACTATGAAACAGACGGTCTGGTTTCAATTCTGCTGGTGGGACTGGAGTTGGAGTTGCGGACCCTGCTACATCCGCGGGAAAGTCTGCACACATGTAACCCTGTTTTCCCGCGGTGGTATGTATGTGACAGATGAGGAAACACATACTGGACTGACTTGATTGCATAGTCAAACCAACGGTGTTTCGGAAACCGTGCCGGCGTGTCCCTCGGAATAAGCGGCTTGGAAAGGATGAACTGTACTCTCGGGTAGGGAAACTTCTTCAGTACGAGGGACGTCCTCCGTTAGGCCAAGCGGAGGCGAAATCTAACACAAGGAGGAAGAAACTGGCAAGAAGAAACAAAAAGGGAATCCGCATGCCGGAGGGTGATGGACAGGGAAGAATGAAAGGTAGTGGCAAGGGCAAGGGCAGGAAAAGGTAGAAGATCGTCAGCCAGTGTCTTCCCCTAGCAAAGTACTGTACTTTATTCCAGTAGTCTCGACGCCCGCCCTGTCTTGTATTGCTCACTGGGTAGGCTGTTTCCTCCCGTGGTCTTCCCGTCCGTCCAGCAAAGCCCTCTGCGCTGCTCTGGCCAGGTCCGACTTGGGGTTGCTCGATTTGCGGTGTGCCCGGTTCTGCTGTCCTTCCCCCGGGCTCCATAGCTATCTTTGTTTAGGTGAACTGCTTTAGAAATTCAGCTAGGATATTGACCTGTGTGGGACGGTAAATGGCCCCAGGTAGTGCAATTGGCTATTCTGGATCTGAACGAGGTGGAGAGAAAGCAAGGGGCGAATTTGGCTATTCTCACACCAGTTAACAGGAGCGGCAGCAGGTAGTGCACTTGGCAATTCTCGAACCAATTGCGGTGGAGAGAAAGAGTGTAGCGAATTTGGCTATTCTCACACCAGTGCCGAGGAGAGGCAGCAGGTAGTGCAATCGGCGATTCTCGAATCGATTGCGGTGGAGAGCAAGCGTAGCATATTGGCTATTCTGACACCAATGATGAGGAGTGGCAACACGTAGTACACTTGGCAATTCTCGAGCGTGTGCAGCAGAGCGCAGGCAAAGAGCAAATTTAGTTATTCTCGTCTTGAAGCAAGAAAAGGGCCACCGGTCAGAGAAAGGGCTCCACAGCGAAGACAGAGGAGAGCCATCACAGACCGCGCTCAGCTACTTTGAGCTCCAAATTCGTACAGTACCTGCTTACAAGTGAAAGGAATGGACATATGACTTCTTCAGCGTTGCCTACGTATACCCCAACATTATCCCCAGCAGATAGTGCCTGGTAGACTTCAGTAGACAGCCGTAGGATGGCATAGATTGCGGTAGAGTAGCGTAGAACATCTTGACGGAGATCCAATTAGGATCAACGGGCAAATAGTAATGATGATCCAATTGAACAGCATCGTAGCATTATGATAACATTGTGACACAGTACGACAGAGCGCTGGGCATCGCAAATCGTCTCCTAATAGTACCCGCACCGGTAATACCAGCCCTCCGCATCTTCGCTCGTCGGACCCCACACAATTTCAAGCAGTCGAGAGCAGATCTCCCGGTAGTCCCCAGTGGGCATAGTGTGTTTCATCACATAGTCGTTACGCCGGATTGCGCTCTTCATGGACGGAAAGAGCATTTCGAGGAGGTTGTAGTCGGGCGAATATATATGGCGGAAGGTCCAATCACATACCTCTGCACTTGCGGTTTGGCAGACGCGAACTGTCACATCGGGCAGACGGATACGACAGATCACAAGGACGGAGTTTGGCGCAGGATAGGGCTTCATATTGAGCAGGCAACGCCCAACGACCTCCATGAAGGTTGTCGCGTCGGGGGAGCCCTCGACCCTTTTCAGAGCGAGAATGTGCAGTAGGGGTCTGCACGCGGGCTGGTGTAAGACACGAGCGGTGTGAGGGGTCCATGATCGAGCCTTGCCAGTGGTCTCAGGCTCATCCCTGATACCAGCGCTGGGACCCACCAGTTGCGCGGTCCGCGTCATGGGCCGTCTGTATATAGAAGCCAGGACCCTATGAGAGCACCGCCATAGCAGACCCACAAGCCCATAGCGTGTACATAGAGGCGTCCACGCTACTGGCGCTTACCCATCTACACAGCCACTTTGAGGCTAGATAGCGGTGTCCCGGTTTTACAGATGATGGGTCCATAATGAAACGGAGGCATTCTCCGTTGGCCGTCCCATCCTGGGCTGTCTCCACCAATGAGAGAGCGGGAAAGTATGCCACTTTCCACAACACTCGCAGCAAGCGCCTGATTCTTTCGTTAAGGAGTTCTCACTTCCGTCGTATTTGGTGTCCAATGCAGCGCACTCCTAAATGGACGTCAACAAGCAATGGCTTGTGGCTGCTGGCTGCCGGCACCGTTTATTGGCCGAGTATGAAGCGATCCTCTGATTGCTTCATCAAACCGTCACCTCGGTGACAACGGAAGGTCGCGGTCGATTATCCCCAGGAATATGACTGGATGGAGACCGGGTCGAGTCGAACAGTTGGGTGACTGTCATGTGACTCCACCCTTGCTGTGGCACGAACGGGCCAGATGCGCCCGCGGCCTTCACCCTGCTTTTTGATTGCCACGCGAGCAAAGGCCCACCAAAGAAGACGCCAGAACATGCGACGATCAGTTGCCAGTCTCAAGAGAGGAGCGAACACGGTCTATCCCCGCCACTCGCTCCTCTCTCTCCTCCCACCATCGTGTGCGTACGCGTCCTACTCCTGCAGATAACAATCAACCTACTTCGACGTGACGGTCTACATTTCGCTTCGATCTGCACAACCAGCGTTGGCTTCAGCTCGTCATGCGTCTCGATGACATCCCAGACGTTGTCTTGGACGGTAGGTCAGTCACACGACGCGTTCAGTACAGGCGCTGATCACCGTTTCACGCAGCCATCGTCGCCTCATCCGTGACATCTTCCCCATGGAGCACCGCTGCGCTTCTCTCCTCCTCTTCTCGTTTACGATGCTCTACCCTCCGTGCCATCTTCAGCACCATCGTCATCCCGGATGACGCGCGTCATACGCTGCGGTCTGGAGATGACGCGTACCTCCCGCTCCGACGAGGACCCGCCTCTGCGTTCCTCGCAGACCCCGAAACCTACGGACCTTTCGTCAAGACACTGAAGGTTGTCGACCCTACCATCTTCCTCAAAGAAGCCACGCCCGCCAACAGCCTTTTCTATCTCGCAGAGGAAGTACCCAGAACAGTCGAGTCATCACAAACGTCCACCCCTGTGCCCCTGTCCGCCCAGACCGTGGACACTTGGCTGCAATGCATTCCAATGCTGCAAGAGTTTACCTGGTCCTCCGGAAGTCTTCCTCCCGATGGTATATGCGAGACACTCGTATCGCACAACAACAAACTTCAGGCCTTTACCTATATGCCTTCTGTTCCTGTGCTTCCCGCTCCTGCCGAGAAGACCGCTACGAGCGGGACTCGCTCTGGACCAGCCAAATGGTGCGTTATCTGTTACCAGAGCCGCATATATGCTGATGCATGGGCAGGGACGCGCCTTCTCTCCTTCATCTCGCCCAGCTCGTGCATCTGAGAAAGCTCGCCATCTCGAGACTCTCCCAATCTGGCTCGCGAACACTCTCCCATCTCCTGCGACTCTGCGCATCGTCCGAGGCTGATGTAACCTTACATGAAGATACTGGAATTGACGAGCTTACTATTGACGTTCTATGGTTTGACGAGGATCTGTGTGATGCCATCGCGAACTTGAGCAAGCTGAAGACCTTGACGATCGGCACTGCGGGCACGACACTCCGAGATCGCGGCCTCCAGAAGCTTCTCGAAGGAGAAAGTTCTCTCAAACATCTCGTCCTTCGGGAGGTTGAAGGGCGCATCTCACGTTCATTCTGGTCCTCAGCGATATTGCCTCCAACTCTCAAGTCGTTCACACTGTCTATGTCCGAGTCGGGCCCACATCATTCTTGGGCTGCTGATCATCTTCCCTCTCTCGCAAATCTGTCGTTGTCTCAACTCCAGAGCGTGCGTGTGACGCGTACCCTAACTCCTCTCTACGATATGCACATGGATACTCCGGTGGATGACGTCGGTCGTTGGCCAGGCAATCCCATTCCACCCGAGGTGGTCGACTCATTCAAAGGGACCATCAAGGTGCTCGAATGTGACTGGTGGCTATGGAAGCTAGATGATTTACGAACAGTGATCGAGCGCTGTCTGCAGCTCGAGGTCATCAAGATCGCACTAGATGCTCCATTCACCAGAATCTTCAGTCTCATTCCTACGCTGTCCAACTTACGAAACCTACGCGTACTTTCTTTATGCGTTCCTGCTGGTCATGCTCCCCAAAGTCCTATTCCCAAAGACGCCTCGATCTGGTGTCCACCTAGCCCTGTTACACCCGTAATTCCTTATCCCCTTCCTACCCCTACTGCCTCGCCCGTGAAACGAGGCGCGTATACTACGATACGTTTACCTGAACCACCTACCCCGCCGATGGAGAGTAGCCCGGTCGCCGTGACATCGCCGACTGATCCTGCACTTCCCTCTCCACGCGATGTCAAGAAGCTTGCTAAGAAATGCGATAAACTGGAGATCCTCGGTGAGTACGTGCGGGTCCACTCTGAAAGAAAGAGCTAAGCCGGGAGATTAGAATGGTACGGTCACAGTGGGCGCGGATCGTGGTCCATTGATCGTGAACCTGCTATCAAGGTGTCTTTCCAGGAGTCAGACTGGCCAACAGATGAGCTGGTCGAGCGAGTTCGATGGGAGCAGGTGGTCACCGCAGCGGGTTGGAAGCCAGAGCCCCGGGAGGGTCAGACATGGGTCGAAAGCGCATGGATACTGCAAGAGCTTGACAAGGAGAAGGAACGAAAACTGGAAAAGGAACGTGAGATCGAGCGTGAGAAGCAGCGCCAATTGGAGAAGGCAGAGAAGAAGCGAGAACAAGACCGTCAGAAGAACGAAGGGTCTGCTCCTTCGCCCATCACCTCTGTGCTGTCTATCTCGCCGGTCGAAGAGCAACTTCGAACCCAGTTCCCGCTTCCGTCCGTAACCCGTCTGTCGAAGCAGAAGAGTGCATCCTCCAAGCCGCCTTCATCTGGCTCCTGTCAGAACAGCAACGGCTCAAAGCCGCGCGGCTCCTCATGTCGCGGACCGTCCTCCCCGAACAGCGCCAGACGTGGCAGCGGCCGGGGTCGAGGACAAGGCTCGCCTGGTTCAACTAGGTTTGAGAAGCCCCTTCCGGAGGGAGGTTCTTCCCACTCCCGTCGCACATCTACAGGGGGTGGACGTGGGACTGGAAGGGGCAGGGGCAAGCAGAGCACAAGGGGCCGTGCACTGAGGGTTTGAGAAACCTATCCCGAGAGATGCTGGAGCCTGTTAACTTGTCGTGACTATCCACACGACACTATGATTACAACACTGTGATACACAACTAATGACAATACTTGATAACTGTACGCTTTCACAGCACCCGTCTAAATATAAGGGGCAACCCAGCCAAGGTCAAAAGTGGGTGAGTCGAACCCAGCGCAAAGCCGATCGTAGTATATGCGCCATGTGTGCCAAATGGAGAACATGGCCGCGCTCCTTTCGCGCATATGCGAAGGTCCACACCAGGCAACCCGCCAACACGCAGCCGACTGATACGACAGCGGTCCATCGAAACTCTGTCGGTGACGACAGGATCATCACAAGCACATACTGCGATTTCTCGTCAGCGACTGGACTGGGACTGAGTGACAGTGATCTATTGCTGACCTTGGCCAAATCGCCAATGCTCTGCATCGAAAACTGCAGCGCGGTCAGGGCGTTCCTCCTCGGATGGTCCCTGAGCTTATCCTGCAGGATCTGCAGCTGGGAGAGGTCGAACGCCCACAGCCCGGGCCTCGAGAGGGCCATCCCCCCGAAGAGCAGGGCGCTGTTCCACACGTGGCCGGCGTCGTCGTACCCCGCTGGGGAGAGGAAGAAGCTGAGCAGGACGGGGAGGAGGGTGAGGAACTCGGACCAGATCGACCAGCTCGCCGCGCGGGTGTTGCCGATCCACCGGCTGAGAAGGGGCTGGATGACGGTGCCCAGCAGGCTGGGGCGGTGTTAGCTGAACGACTGGGGTAGAGGGGACATGCGCTGCGCACCCCATCACCACGCAGAGACCGCGCATGCCCGCGATCAGGGGGTTTGAATAGCCCCGCCAGACGACGTACGACAGGAAGGTGGAGTCGAACGCCAACGTCGTGAGGTACAGTAGCGAGATTGATACAGCCGCTGAGGCGCGGTCAGTCCGCATCACGTGATAGGAAGAGCAGGGCATACTAGGAAACACAGGCGTGCGCTGGAACTCCCGCCAGTCGACGAGCATCTGTTGCATCGTCTTGCCCACAGCGGCCATATTCCAGAACGGGGCTCGGGGCCGCTGTGCATAGGCTGTGAGCCGCTCGGCCTGCTCGGCTGCTAAGACGGGGAACTCGTTGTGCACGAGCTGGATCCAGACGAACTCGAAGAACATCGTCACGAAGCTGTGTTCCCGTTAACCAATAGACCGAACAAGAAAGCAGGTGAGGGGACAGCGTACCTGACGGCCATGAGCACCATTATGCTCAGCTGGTAGCTCTTCAGCGTGAGGAAACTGACGAAGAGCGGCGCGAGGAGCTTGCACAGCAGGTCGATCCGGCGGAGGAAGGCGTTGAGCCGCGTTAGGCTGGCGGGCGAGCCGGTGGTGATCGTCGTGACCCTTGCGCCTTTATGAGATAGTGCCGTTGTAGGAGGTGTGGAGGCCGTACCAGTCTCGCTCGATGGCCACGTTCATCCCCACTGTCGCTAGGCGCAGAATGCACCCGAGCAGGCACACGCCCACAAACAGCGCTCGGACGCCCGCGTTCCCCGCGCTCCCCAAGCCCCTCCCCGCCTGCCCCTGCAGCCGCTCAAACAGGACGAGCAGCAGCGCATACGCCGCGAGGTTGCTCGCTTTCTGGGTGAGAATGAACGCGCGCACGGCACGCAGGCGGGGTGCGTGGTCGACGTAGTTGCCCACGGCGTTGGAGAGGAGGATGGACGCGCCGGTTGTGAGGAAGCCGAAGAGGGAGGAGGGGAGGAGGGTGCCCGGGAAGAGGGTGATGAGGTAGAGCGGGACGGCGAACTCGAGTGTGCGGTCGGACCAGGAGCTGCGGGGCTCTCAACTCGGTTTCACTGGGGAATGAACAGCACGCTGCGTACCTTGAGAGGTGGGATGCGCTCAGCAGGAGAATGGAACGCCATGAGACGACCGGCACGGCGCTCTCCTGCTCGCCTGCATCGGGCGCTTCTCCCCCAGCAGTGGATGCTTCGCCGGACCGAGTGTGCTCCTCAAGCGCATAAGACAGCTCGGGCTCGACCTCCGCCTGCGCTTGCACGTCCGCCTTGATCACCTCTGCGGCCGTGCTCGTCATGGCCAGCTCTCAATCATTGTCAGTCCTCCTGCGATTTGGCTGTGTATGACGGGGTGGAGGAGCCTCGGGGATGTGCGAAGGTGCCCCACGGCGGGTCAGGGACCAGAGACGAGATGGCTGAGATCGGGCGAGGGAAGGGCCGGAGTCGGAGGCGCGGAGATGGCGGGTGTCCCCTCCCCGCTGCCGCACCCGGCCATTCTCCCCTCTGCCGTCCTGCACCGTCCGTCCCTGCACCTTCCCAGTCAAACACCGTCCCCTTCCCGAGCGCCATCCCGGCAGCCCTCGGCACCGTTCATTCGCCCGAAACTAGCACACGACCGCTTTATCCGGACGCATTTCCATTCCGCGGGAGCAGTGCGACTCCGGTATCAGTCCGAGTGTTCCATTCATTCCTTCCCAGGCCGCCGACGCCCAACGAACCCTGATTTTCCTATTCCTATTCCTATTCCTGGCCACCTGGGTTCTTATCAAAGCGAACACGCAGAAGCAGCAGCAAGCGGTATGAGCGGACACCACGCGCAGCACCGCGGCGGCAGCGCGGCTCCTTCTGCTCCGACCCACACCCTCACGCACGGTCATACCCATACCCAGACGTATACTCAGGACGGCCACCCACGCCCGCCGCACCACCCCACGCTCGCCAGCGCATCACTCACGGCCGAAGCGGCCAGCTCCTCCCTCTCCCCGCTCCAGTCACCCCGCCTCCCGGGGAATCGCGCAGCAAGACAGCGCGTGCACGTCCCCGCCGCGTACTCGGACGCCTACTACTCCCCGCCCGTCGTCCTCCCGCAAAGCAGGGAAGGCGCGCGGGGACACTACAGGCAGCGGAGGATGGCCGATCTGGGCGTGGATGCGGATACGGATGTCGTGAACGGGGATGGGGCGCCGGGGAGCAGCTGGGTCGCCGCGGCGGGGAAACATCTCCTGAGGAGGCTCACGCGGGCGGCCAAGGGCGCCAATTGGCCCGTCGTGATCGCCTTTGGCAGGTAAGCACTTTCTTGCTCTGGCCCGAGCCGCATGATGCTGACCGGCTGGCGCTATCTCCGGGAACAGCTGCCTAATAATCCTCCTGCGCGCCCTAACAGGCACGGGCTACATGCCCCCCTCGTCGCCCAACACGCTCAGCCCCGCCGACACGCTCAGCCCGGGGGAGACGGCGCTCCTGTCGCACCTCCTCCCCGCGCCGCCCTCCAAAGGGTGGACCCAGGCGTGGGACGTCTGGCGGCAGCTCGCGGAGGACCTGAGGCGGCAGATGCTGGAGGATCGGGAGAAGTGGGTTGGGCGCGTGCGGCCGGAGCGCGAGCGCGGCCGGGGCAGGATCGGGGCGAGCACCGCGGGCGCGGGGGGAGTGGACGGGCATGGCGCACAGGGGGAGGACAACGTGCTGATGCTGGATATGGATGGGGACGGCGTGGCAGAGGTGGAGCTCCCGCCCGAGGTGCTGGAGGAGCTCGGGCTCGAGTTCCTCGCTGAGCAGGCGCTGCCCGAAGGACTGGAACCGGTAGACGAAGAGCCCCGTGACCAGGAAGGCTACGCCGCGGGTGAGGCGCGCAAGGAGCTTGCGGGGGAAGAACTGGGAGGGGTCGGACCGGAGCCGGAGCTGGGAGTGGAAAGTGGGCTATTGCCACTGGAGGACGAGCTCGAGCCTAGCCCGCCGGAGCCGCGCGCTACAGAGCACGCGGAGGACCGCGCGGCATTGGGTTTGGGAGACGCCCAGCCCGCCGAGCCCGCCCAGGCGGAACTGGAGGGTGGGAGGGGCTTGGCAGAGCCTCAGGAGGGTGATGCGGACGACATGGAGCTGTACTCGGAGCCGGACACGGTTCACTCAACATTGCCGCCCAGCGAGGAAGAAGAAGCTGCCGAGCGCGCCGAGCGTTTGCTGGGCGGCGACGGGGTCGCGGTCGGGGTCGGGCCTGAGGCGGCTTCACGACTGGACGAGACGGAAGACGAAGGGGAAGAGGAAAACGAGGGGGAGGAACACGAGCAGCAGCAGTAAGTACATACCGGACTCGGCGAGCACTGCATGCGACCCGCACGGTGCTTTCCCGGCGCCCATGCCGCCCCGCGGTCGGTCGTGTTGTGTCGATCACTCGCCGTCGGGCGTCCGCAGTCCCTGTCGGCCGCTCCTGCCGGTCGACGCGCGCGTGCGCAGCAGCAGCAGCCAGCCGGCGGCAAGTGCGTGCGTGCTCAACTTTTTTGGAAACCCGGATACTACTACTGTAGGCGGGTTGGGCCTTTTCTTTTTCTTTTTCTGGGATTTGGGGGTTGGGAGTTGGGCTGGGCTGGGGAGGGGAGGTGGCTGCAGCTGGTTGTGCTTACAGAGGCACGTTGTATATTATTAATGCCCGATCGTGTCCCATTAAGTTGCTGGTATTTTTCTATTCATTCCTGTCCACGAAGCAGCTGCGGCGACGCCTATGTAGTGCCATAGCTCCGAGCCGAGGGCCAACCCGGCTCCGGCTTCGGCTCCGGCTCGCGCCGCCTGATGCGTACAAACGCACAAAGGAACGGATGATGGCATTGTGCGATCATATCCCTCGCACTGGAGTGGGGCCACACGTAGGCGGGAGTCGCGCGCCTCTGCACGGTTAGGCCCGCTGCCTCGGCCGCTTGGATCGCCCAGGCGGCTCGAGCCCGAGGCGTGGTGCTGTGTCGCTACTAGACTGGACTGGGCGATCGCGCCGAGCTGGCCACTGGCAAAGTGCGCAGCAACCCCCGTCGTCGATGACGTGACTCTTCCCGTGGACCCCCGCGCGCACCTAGCGGTCTCGCACCGCTCGCTCTCAGGCGGCTATTGATCCCGAGCGGGCGGAGGAGGGTCCGGAGGCATAAAGCGGTGCACTCCGCTGGGGCGCGCTGGTCTCTCGGCTCGCCGATCTGCGTGCCGGCTGCGGGCTCGGGTGACGGTGGCAAGGGCCGGGGTGACTGGGGTCCGGCTGGTTGAGTGGGGGGAGGATGGGTGCCAAGGGTGCCGAGTCGTGGCCTGAGGGAAGGACGGGGGCCCGTTGTATCCTAGCAGAGGGACTGCACCGCATACGGCGCTGTGGACTCGATCTCCCTTGTCTGTGCTCGTCCTGCCTGCCTCTCCTCTCCTTCCCCCCCTACCGCGCTGCCTCGCTCGCTCGCTAGTACTTAGATACGCACGATCGCCAGCCCGGTGCTGCGTCGACTCCCTCGCCCTCCCTCTCGCTGCCTCTTGCTCTTGCTCTTGCTCCCCCGCTCGGCTCGCGTGTGCTCGCCCGCCCTCATCGCATAGTCTCACCCGCAGCACACACCACACGCTTATATAGCACCCCGTAGCCGCCAACGGCCCGCACCTGCCCCGTCCCCGTCCCCCGAACCGAATCCCCGACGATGCACGCCCCCCTCCCGCTCACCCTCCTCCTCGCCCTCGCAGCAGCCGCAGCCGCCCTCCCCGCAGAGCGGGACGCCGCCCCCGACCCCGCCCCGACCCCCATCTCCGTCCCCCTCCAGCGAAGGCAGCAGCCCCGCGACCTCGCATGGATCGCGCGCCAGCGGGATATCATGTACCAGAAGTACGGCAAGCCCGACGCAGCGCACGGGCCGTACACGTTCGACGAGCGCAGGAGCTTGGCCAAGCGCCAGAACGCCATCAGCCTCGTCAACTCACAGGCAGACTCGAGCTACCTCGGCACAATACAGATCGGCACCCCCGCACAGACGGTGAGCCCCTCCCTGCGCACCGCGCATACACCCGGATATAGGCTAAACAGTTTGGCAGTTCACCATTTCCCTCGATACGGGCTCGTCCGACCTCTGGGTTGTCAGCTCGACGTGCGGCGCCTCGTGCGACACCACCACCACGTTCAACGAGCAGGCGTCAAGCACCTTCCAGCGCGCGTCGGACACCACCCCCGTCGACCTCCAGTACGGGTCGGGCGAGGCCAGCGGGCCCGTGGTCCGCGACACCGTCACCTTCGCCGGCTACTCGGTCGACCCGCAGATCTTCAGTGCGTGCTTCTCCCGTCTATTCACGGCCCCGCAGCAGCTGACCACGTTGCCCGCTACGCAGTCGACGTGACCTCCCTCGGCTCCGGCCTCACCTCCGACACCTCCGTCTCGGGCCTCATCGGCCTCGGCTGGCCCGCCCTCTCCGCAAGCGAGAGCACGCCCTTCGTCAACGCGCTCGTGAACGCCAACAAGCTCCCCAGCCCGGAGATGGCCTTCTTCCTCTCCCGATACGTCGACGACCCCAATGCGCAGAGCACCGAGCCTGGCGGGTACTTCACCCTCGGCGGGACGAACACCTCGCTCTACACGGGCAACATCGAGTTCCATAATATCCAGCAGATCCAGGGACAGAACGCGTACTGGACGCTCGGCATGAACTGTAAGCTATTGCGTGCTGGATGAGCGGCCTTTGCTGACCCCAATCCAGCGCTCAAGGTCAACGGCGCCTCGCTCGCCCTCGGCACCCAAGACTCCGCCATTATCGACACTGGTACCTCTCTCATGGGTGGTCCCCAGGCCTTGGTCGACTCGATCTTCGCCTCCATCCCCGGGTCCGCGCCCGGCACCGATCAGCTCGAGGGGCTGTACACGTACCCCTGCTCGCCCACCGTGACCATCTCGGTGAACTTTGGCGGGCAGGACTGGCAGATCTCCTCGGACGACTTCCAGATCGGCCAGACCTCTCGCACGACCTGCGTCGGCGCGCTCATGGCCGTCGACCTGGGCCAAGGCGCGCCCTCTTGGATCCTCGGCGACACCTTCCTCAAGAACGTCTACGCCGTGTTCAACTACTCCCCGGCCCAGGTCGGCTTCGCCCAGCTCTCCAGCACAGCGATCGACATGAACCCCGAGGGCGAGCAGGGCGCGAGCCCGAGCGGCGCAGTCGCCACCGCCACCAACTCGATCTCGGTCATCGGTACACCCGTGGGGCAGCCGAGCCGGACCTCAGCGGGCGGCCTCCCCTGGTTCACCTCGAGCGGCGGGAGCGGCTCGGGCTCGGGCCAGTCCAGCGGCGCGGCCTCGAACAGCCCCGCCGCCCTCCTCGGCTTGGGCAGCGCGGTCCTGTGCGTCCTGGCGGGCGCGGCGCTCCTTTAGACGAGCTCGAACCCGAAGCGCGGTAATAATGATTCGGTCCTTGGAACCGTTAGGTGATCGGATCAGATGGCCGTCAAGTTATACCTCTGACGGTGCCGGTGACGAGTCGGCGAAGGCGCCAGCGCGAGCGGGGGAGGGGGAGCACATACTTGTACGATAGTCCGGACTGCACCATCCATCGCACGCACGCAGCACGCTGTTTTCATATACGCACTGAATATATTATCGGGACATGCATTACTGCGACGTGGTTTGCTCTGCTTTGGGAGGGCCGCTCGGACGGGGGGAGTCGGTCTGAGGGAGAGGGTCGGGATGCGGGGCATTACCGGAGTGACGCACGGTGCTGCTTCCAATCAGGCAGGCAGATTGCTACGGTGATACATCGCATACTATGCAACAGCGTGTGGATGAAGACCGTTGCAGAGTATTCATTGATGGTTCCATGACTGCAGCATGGTAGGAGTGAGATTCATGCCACTTCATGTGTTGTGTCATCAATGCGCAATCGGTGTCGTACAACCCTGCCGGTCAATCTTTCCAAGTAAAAGTTGCATAGACCACGCACCTGATCGATGCGTCCTGCTTGTTATGTCCCACGAGCTCCTCAGCGAGAGCCGAAGCGGACTCCAACATGGAAATGGGGCTTGGCGCGGCCAGCCGGGCATGACGTGTTGCCGGAGCCGCGGAAAACACCGCCACTGCGCTGAGCTGAGCCACGCACGGCCTGAGAGGACGCGAGGCGGGCAGTGAGCACTAGTACTCGGCACGGCGCTCTGTCAAGCGCCCGACACAGCGAGGAGGACGACAGAGCGTACGACGACCACTACAGCCAACCACACAGAAACACCCCCACCCAACATCTGGCCTCGGCTTTCATCCTTCTGTTCATATCCCCATCCAACCTGCAAAGGCACGCTCCCATGAACCGGGCTCTGCGCGCCGTCCAAGCCGTCCGTCTCCGCCCCTCCCCCCGTCGCTTCACCCTCCTCTCCGTCCGGCAGCCGACACCCACCACCACACCCGCCCTCCGCCTACGCCCCCGTTTCCTCACCGACGGCCCCGCGCCCAAGTCCAGTGCGGGCAAGCAGCACCTCTCCACGCACGCGTCCTCCCCCGCAGCCGACCCAATAGCGAAGGAGACGACGCTGACGGGGCGGCTCAAGGCGCTCATCAAGACGTACGGGTGGTACGCGCTCGGCGTGTACACCATCATTGGGTTTATCGACTTTGGCATCGCCTTCGGCGCTATCCAGGTGCTGGGCAAGGAGAAGGTCGCAGATGCCACGCACTGGGTCAAGGACAAGACGATCGCGGTGATTGGGGACTGGTGGCCGAACAAGGCGCACAACGAGCAGGTGGAGCATGCGGTGGAGGTTGTGACCGGGGCGCAGAGCGGCGAGGCTGCTACTACGGCCGACAGGACAGGGCTCTGGGCGTCGGTGGTCCTCGCCTACGCAGTGCACAAGACCCTCTTCCTACCCTTCCGAGTCGGCATCACCGCGGGCGTCACGCCGAGCCTGGTCAAGTGGTTGCAGTCGCGGGGCTGGGCAGGTGTAGCGGGGACGAAGCGTGCCGCGCAGGCTGCCAGGGCACAGATGCAGAAGAGGACGCCATGAGGCGAGAGAATCGGGGGCAATCAAAGGCATTATGATACAATTGTTAATTTGGCGAGCATAGCATGCAGACTCTAGAGACGCAGTATGGATTCTAGTTCCACGAGTCCTCCCGCGTCTTGATCTTCACGTTGCTCACGTCTGCTTGGCTGCCGACGGGTATCAGGTATGGGCTCGATTGTTGGAAGGTGCTATGAGACGGTTAGCTGCCGTCCGTCAACCACCGCAATAGGAATGGGAACGCACTGCTTGTACCGCAAACGGTGGATCGGCGGCCGCTCAGCAGCAGCATCCTCGCGCTGGTGCCCCGCCTGCATCTGGATAAACTCCATGCGCCGCTGGATGTGCTCGAACGACGCCTCGTTGCTGTTGCTGCTCGCGATCCAGCTCGTCAACCACGGCGTCTCGCCCTCCTTCGCCCGCGGCCAGTACACGTACGCGCCGTACGTGAGCACGGTCAGGATCGCGGTGTTGCGCCACCAGGGGGTGAAGAAGGCTAGCAGCAACCGTCAGTAGCGTAGATACATAAGAGACGGCAGGTACGCACATTCGTCCGTGACCGAGTCCTCCGTAGCGGGGTTCGACCCGTGGGAATCATGCGAATCATGCGAATCGTGCGAATCGTGCGAGTCGTGCTCGCTCGAAGCCCATCTTCGCTGCACGACCGCTCGAGAGACGGCGGGGAATGCCCGGGGGAGGCCTCTCGCTGCCGGTCGGAGGGCGCGAGTGAGCATTGTACCGCGGGGAGAACGGAGATGGTGAGCGCGACGTCGATGAGGGCTGCCTGATGTGGAACGCTCAAGCGCGGAAGCAATTCGCCGCTCCTTCCGCTTTTGGAAAACACTGCAACCACAACGACCGAGTATTTGTGCCGCCTTCCGCCGCTCTTAATGTACAGTCATGTGCTATCAGGATCGATATTAACCGCATTCTGTGCCCCCACTTGAGGTTCCGGGAGGCAGACTTGAACGAATTTGTTTAACCCAGATTCAGCTCCAACCCCAGCCCTCGACATAGGAGCAGGCTTTAGAGGTCACCCAGAAAACTGGAGTGTATGCAGCATAGTCATTCATAACGAGCCATACTACATGGACAGCCAGCCGGCCACACGCCGTGCATACAGCTGCGAACGGTAGTTCTCCCTATCCTATATGGAAGTCGAAAAAAAACCGTTTACGAACGGGGCTTCTCCTGCAGGGCAAATTAGAACAATGTATTGACCGTGCAGAGAAACAACGCACCTTCTTCTCCTTCCATAAGGCAAGGAGACCAACACCAGACACCTTCACCACCTTGAAACGCACACCGGGAATATCACCCTTTGCCTTACCCCGACGACCGAAACCGGAGATGAGCACCTCGTCGTTCTCATCGACAAAGTTCAGGCAACCATCACTGGAGACGATCGTCAGACGATGGTTATCACTACAGCGAGAGTTGTACGTACCGAGGCACGAAAGCGGTGACCTTCTTGCCGTTCTTGATGAGCTGTACACGCACGCACTTGCGGATGGCAGAGTTGGGCTGCTTGGCCTCAACGCCGACCTTTTCGAGCACGATGCCCTTGGCGTGGGAAGAACCACCGGTGGGGGAGGTCTTGTAGATGTTGCCGAGCGCACGCTTCTTGTAGTTCTTGTCCGCCTGCACAAGTACCACGTCAGCCCTAAAGCTCGTCAATGATACGAGCGGTACGCACCCAACGATTGTCACGCCGGGTGTTGCGGAGCTTGCGCGCTGCCTGGAGGCCGCGAGGCTTGTTGGCTAAAGAGGTACAGATGAGCGCTCAGTCGCTGCCAGGTGCCGGTCTGTCTGCATGTCGTCTGCCATCCCTCGCTTCTCTCACAGCATTCCCTGCCATTCCACGCCCCCAGCCCGACTATCTCACAACCACAGCGCCTCTTCCAGCTCCCGTCCCAGTAGCAGACGACACGCAGACTCTCCCAGCAGAATAGACAAATACTCACATCCCATGTCGGTCGGTAGTACGGAGAAGTGAACGAGGAGAGCGTCCCTCTCGACTATGTTATTGCTTCCGCCAGTACTGCTTCAGAACTGTACAGCACCAACTTCGAGCGGCTCAAGGCTGCTGAATGGCTCCGAGGGGCTGTGCCCCGGAAGCATTAGGCGCTCACGTGCCTGCACATGACCCGCCGGGCGCGCCTTGATATCCCGGGGCAATCGCGTTGTCTTGTTCGACTGTTTGGACAACGACTCTACAATGGCCGTCGCCGTCTCGACTTCAAGCGGGCTCAAGTTCCTTGACGCCAATGATTTGGATACCATTGTCACTCATATACCTGGGAAAGGGCTTGACAGCATCGCATGCTCGTCCGATGGAGGAGCGCTATTTGGGTTGCACGAGGGCAAGGCTAACCAGCTCGTGGGCGATGCTGTCGCACAGATGTCTAAAGCTACGCCGGTGCGTTAATCGTTCCCGGGGAACATTCAGAACTCAGCCGATTGCGACAATCTAGACTGGACAACCGGCTCAGATCACCGCCATCGTCTCGCGTCAGAAGGGCGACGAGATCCTCTTTGCCCAGGGCAACAAGGTCTATTTCTATGATATCCGGGCGAGGCGGTTGGGTAGCAGCATCCTTGAAGTTCGTCACCATCCCTCATGCTACACAGACCCAACGCTCACAGCACTCTAGGGCCACCGGTCATCCGCACAAATCACCAAGCTCGCCATCAACATTACCGACTCGCACGTAGCGTCCCTAACCCCATCCACCATCCTCGTCCACTCCCTCTCCTCCCCCAACACCCGCATCAGCATCAAAGCGCCCTCCAACTCCCCCTTCACCAGCCTTGCTTTCTCCCTCTACAGGCGTACGACGCTCATGACGGGCCACGCGAACGGCGTGGTCTCTGTATGGGACATCTCCCGCCCAAGCGCGCCAATGAGGCAGAGGGAGGTCGTGAGGGGGGAGGTTGTGGATATCTGCTATAGCCCGTATGTTAAGCGACTGTGTGCGGTTGCGGGGAAGGAGGGAGATGCGGCGCTAGTGGATCTAGAGGAGGATGACAAGCCGTGAGTGCGCGCCATGTCGCCGATGTTGGCATATTGCTGATGCGCTCACAGCTTCCACAAGACAATACAAGGCACCATACCACTCACGTGCATCGCCTTCCTCCCCGGCGGCGTCTCCCTCGTCGCTGGAACGCATGATGGCCGACTGCGGAACTACAACCTGCGCAGCTTGAGCAAGCCTCCTCTGGAGATAACGGTGGATGAGGCGGGGGGTCAGGTCTATGCTGTTGCCGTTGTGGTAAGCACGTGTCGGGACGGTACAAGATACTGCATTAAGCTTGGTTTACAGAACAGGGATGGGCAAAAGCCCGCATCTCCGGGAGCCGAGGGCAAGGAGACCCAGCGTAAAGCCACAGGTACTACTAAGGCCACCCCTCTGGCAGAGCGGCCTCCGAATCTCCCCACATCCCCCGCGTCACGCCCTACAGCCCGCTCAGCATCCGGAACTTCCCCACCAACCAAATCATCCCGCCGCACTTCCCAAGCGGTGAGCACAACGGAGAAGCCAGAGAAGCGCGTCACCACCGTCGCCCGCTCGAGCGTCTCTCCCGGCCACGGCTCTGTGCGAGCCTCATTAGCTGCCCGCCCGACTGCTGGCGCGGCAAGCCGCAAGTCCGTCGCGAGCACCGCTCCACCGAGCAGCCCGCGCCTGCCGAGCGTGAGCAGCAGCCCGCCAATGCCGACCCGGCGCGCTTCCAAGACTCTTGCGGCTACTGTGGATAGCGCGGCGGTGAGCAAGCGTACGCGCCCGTCTGAGGGGAAGGGGAAGGGGAAGGAGGACGCCGGGAAGAAGGTCGTTGTTGACCCTCCGAGCGGTACACCTCCCAGCTCTCCTCCCCGGGCCGCCTCTCCTACTGAGCGGGTCTCCCACCTGCACGCACCGAAGCCGTCCACCTCTACAGCCCTCGTCCCCTCCCCAGTGAAGCGGACGCCCACCGCCCCTGCGGTGCAACTAGAGCAAGTGCCAGGCGGCGGGCAGGCGTCCGACCTCCTGCGTGCTGCGTTCGCGAGCGCGATGAGCGACTGGCGGGCGGAGAGTGCGCGCGCTACGAGGAATCTGCATATGGAGGTTATCCGGAGTGCGCGACTGCAGAAGGTGGGCCGGTTTCATCCACATCTTGCGCTGCGGATTGATGGGTGCTAACAAACGCGGGTGTTCTATCTTCTGTGTAGAACGATTTCCGGGCGATGATGCAGGAGTATATGGACGAGGTTGGGCGGTTGAGGGAGGAGAACGAGCTGCTGAGGCGGGAGAACGAGCGTCTGCGGCGAGGGTACTAGGGTCATTACTGTAAGGGCAGACCGTGTTGTTGTGCTGTGTGACTACCAACGATGGTGTCTCTTCTTGTGCTGCTGAGTAACTAAATGGATATGATCAACCCGTGGGGCCCTTGTCGACAGCTCGACGCACGCGTGCCGGCCAAGCGCTGTTTGTGGGCCGAGCGAACCGTGTTCGTCGCCTTCGATCGCGACGCGGAAGCAACTGCACATAGCGCCTGCTCATTGCGGCCTAGCAAAGACCCAAGCCCACCCTCGTCCACTCCCAGCACTTGTGGCCTGGTCACCCCACTGCCCTGTCCACACCTTGCCCCCAAAGCGCGTTCGGCTGTCCTACTGCTGCTGTCACTGCGGCTCCCAGCTCGGTGCTGCCTGCTGCTCGCACTCCTTCCCGCATATTCCGCCCTCACGACGACGCACTCTCCCGCACCCGCCGCGCTCTGCTGGACACAGACACAGGAGTGCGCCCGCCTCTGTATGTCCCCGCTCTCCTGATCCCCCGACGCTCCTTGCCCCACCCACGCCCCACCCCACGGCCCCAACGCCCCCAACGCCCCCAACGCCCCCAACGCCCCCAACGCGCCACCCCGCCCGGCATGCCGCCCCCCGACTTCTACCCGCTGCCCGACTCGTCCAACGCCTCCCTCCCCATCCACACCCGCCAGCCCACCCGAGGCGCCGCCGGCCCCTCCGTCAGGCGCGCAAAGACGCTCGTCAAGCCCGAGCGCTCCGTCGCCCCCGCCCCGCTCATCAACCCGCCCACCCTCCCGGGCTCCCAGGCCGTCAAGCTCACCGACCCGTCCAGCTCCTGGGACGCATGGCGCATATTCTCAATGTTCATCACCTTCTGGGCACCGCCCGTCTTCCTCAGGTGGGCACGCATCCCAGACCGCCCCTCTCAGCAGGCGTGGAGGGAAAAGGTCGCACTCTGCTTCATCGCCCTCCTCATGGGCGCCGGAGTGGGCTTCATCACCATGGGCCTCGATCGCGTGCTCTGCCCCGTCACCGCCTCGATCGACCTCTCCCGGTACTCCAAGCTCGGCACCGAGCCGGGCACCCTCGGCATCGCAGGCTGGCAGTTCAACATCTCCGCCGCCACCCCGCCCGCCAACTTTGACTTCTTCACCTACGCCGCCCAGCAGCCGGGGCAGGACATCACCCCGTACTTCCAGCGCGGGTACCCCAACTTTCCGGCATGCCAGAGCGTCAGCGCGCGCTTTGCAAACATGAACGTGTGCAACGGCACGACCTGCCCACTGGGAACACCCGATGCCTCCTCCTTCGGGCCGTACAATATCCACAACACCTCGCTCGTCGTCGGGTACGACTGGGACCAGGTCGCCGCCATCACAGACTACATGGTCATCGACGGGGACGTGCTGAACATGCAGCCCTACCTGCAGTTCAACCCCACGCCGATCGCGAACGATCCCGTCGACCAGGCGCTGCGAACCGTGCTGCGGTTCATGCCCGGCAGCTCGGGCCGCGACGCGACGATGATGTTCTACTCGCGGCCAAACCTCAAGACCGCCGTGCCGTGCCTCAAGGAGCGCTACTATGCCGGGTCGATCGACAAGATCACCGCCGGGTGCTTCATCAGCATGCTCTTCCTGTACACGAGCCTGGTCATGATCATGGGCATCGTCCTCACGCGCTTTGCCATGGCGTGCATCTTCAACTGGTTCATCAGCGAGCAGCTCGTCAAGCCCCCCAAGAACCTCAGCAGGACAGTCATCAGCCCCGCCGTCATGCCCGAGGGCGCAAACGTCACAGTCGACAACGAGACGGGCACAGCTCCCTGGACAGCGCGCGGGCTGAAGAAGGCCAACAAGCTGTCCAAGCCGTCCGCCAAGACCTCGCGTCCCAGCTCGCCCAACTCGATGCTGCGGGGCCCCGCGGCGGCGGCAGCCGTCGCCGCCTCCCAGCCGCTCATCTCCGCGGCGCAAATCGGCGCAGAGCTGTACACAGTCTGTCTCGTCACCTGCTACAGCGAGAACGAGGCGTCGATCCGCGGCACCCTCGACTCGATCGCAGGCACGCACTACTCGGACAAGCGCAAGCTCCTCTTCGTCGTCTGCGATGGGATGGTCACCGGCTCGGGGGAGCGCATCAGCACGCCGGATATGTGCGTCGGGATGCTCGAGGCGGACGAGCGGTTTGGAGACCCCATGCCGCTGCTGTATGGTGCGGTCGGGACGGGGACGAAGAGGGAGAATAGGGCCATGGTGTATGCCGGTCATTATGGTGCGTACTCTCACGGTGGATGCTTTCAGATGACTGATGCCTCCTCGTCGTAGTATACGGAAAACACCGCACCCCCACGCTCATCATCGTCAAGTGCGGCATGGAAAAGGAGCTGAACGACCCCAAGCCCGGCAACCGCGGCAAGCGCGACAGCCAGCTCATCCTCATGAACTTCTTCTCCCGCGTCACGTACAACGACCGCATGACCCCGCTCGACTTTGACATGTTCCGCAAGATGCAGGTGCTCATGGGCGTCACGCCGGATTTCTTCGAGCTCTGTCTGATGGTGAGTGCATATATGCGGGGTGCGATGTGAGGTGCTGACAGAGACGTAGGTGGACGCTGATACCCGGGTGGATCCGATTTCGCTCAAGCAGCTCGTCAACTGCATGCACCACGACCGCCTGATCATGGGTGTCTGCGGCGAGACGCGGCTGGCGAACAAACGGCAGTCCTGGGTCACCATGATCCAGGTGTACGAGTACTTCATCTCGCATCACCTGGCCAAGGCCTTCGAGTCCGTCTTTGGCGGTGTCACCTGTCTCCCCGGATGCTTCTCCATGTATCGGCTCAAGGCGCGCAAGTCGGCCGACGACGACTGGGTGCCGCTGCTGTGCAAGCCCGAGATCGTCCGCGACTACAGCCAGAGCGACGTGACCACGTTGCACCAGAAGAACCTGCTTCTGCTTGGCGAGGACCGATTCCTCACCACCGTCCTCCTCCGCACCTTCCCCAACCGCAAGATGATCTTTTGCCCGCAGGCGAAATGCCACACGGTCGCCCCGGACAAGTTCGCCGTCCTGCTCTCCCAGCGCCGTCGCTGGATCAACTCGACCGTGCACAACCTCATGGAGCTCGTCCGCGTCCGCAACCTCTGCGGCACCTTCTGCTTCTCCATGCAGTTCGTCGTCTTCATGGATCTCCTCGGAACGGCCGTGCTCCCCGTATCCATCTGCCTCACCTACACACTCATTGTCAACATGATCATCGCCCCGCCCAACTCGTTCGAAAAGGCCATCCCGCTCATGCTTCTCGTCGCCGTCATCGGCCTCCCCGCCATCCTTATTCTCATCACAACAAGAAAATTCATCTACTGCGCGTGGATGCTTATTTATCTCATCGCCCTTCCCATTTGGAATTTCGTGCTTCCGGTTTATGCATTTTGGCATTTTGATGACTTCTCCTGGGGAGAAACGAGGTGCGTTTACCGTCTTGCATCATTTTTTGCTGATGCCAACAAATCACACAGAAAAGTGGAAGGAGAACTCAAAATGCAATCACACGGAGGGATCGCCGCAACCTACGACGGTACATCAGTGCCGTTGCGTCGCTGGGAGGACTGGGAGCGCTCCCGTTTGCGGAAGCTCAAGCGAGACGAGCGCCGCCGCAAGGAATTCGAGCGCATGCAGTTCGGCCCGCATCTCGACCCTTTCTCCAATCTTCATGCTGTCAACGGAAATGGAAACGGCATCGGTGCTCCTTTCCAGGGCAGGGAGGTAGTCGACGACGGGTACGACAGCGCCATGTCCGACACCGTCTCCATTGTCTCCTCGAACGAGGACGACCAATGGGGCACCCAGATCGGAGGATACAACGAAAACTCTACCCAATACCCGCCTCCCCCGATCACCCTCGGTGCCGAACTGGATGACCACTTCATCCGAGAGGCAAAGACCGTGGGGAAGGAAGAGCTGGAGGCCATGTTGGAGGAAGGATTCGACGATCGGCCGGCAAATGGCGGGTTCAGCCCCCAGTACCGTGTGCCTCCGGTCCCGTCGCTGGACTCCAAGTACTTCGTGCAAGCGCCTCCGGCCGCCCAACGATACCGTCTGGAAGATAACCCCGCCTACAAGCCGATAAAGCCTGTCGGGGAAGCCTCTGCAGTGCGGAGCCAGGGTCATGCCAGACAGCGTTCAGGAGCAGCGGGCAAGCCGCATTACGGCCCTCTGGGACCTTTAGACCCCGGTGGCGGAAGGATATGAGCGGGCCTCCCTTGATATGTATTCTCTTACCGGATGGGATCTCTCCTTGACACTGAGCCTTCTTGAGTCTTTGTCTCTGCAGCCATAGCACGTTCCTAGCATACTTACGTCGCATTTCGCTCTGCAATCCTCATACCCCACTGCAATTCAGTCCATTATTACCCTTACTCTCGCAGCCCTACTACCAGACTCTCTATTCACCCACTAGATAGGTTGCAATGGTATCCCCTCGTTTGCTGCAAGCTCACGCCAGCAACGCACCGCCCTCGACATCGATCGTCTGCCCCGTCACGTTCCTGCACTTCATCAGGTACAGATAGGACTCCGCGACCTCCTCCGGTTGGGCTGTGCGCTTGACGAGCGAGTGTTCACCGAAGAACGTCATGAGCCCGGCCTTCGCCTCGGCCGTCATACCATCCCAAAGCTAGGCGGGCATCAGTCAACAAACCCGTGCGATATTCCGCAAGACTCACCTCGGTTTCGACACCGCCCGGAGCAACGGTGTTGACACTGGCGAGCGCGTTGTCAGCTCACAATTTCCTACTCATGAGCCGAACACCTACCGAATGGGCGCAAGCTCAACCGCGAGTCCACGAGTGATGCTCTCGACCGCGCCGGCAACAGCTGTGCCAGATAAGAACTCGCTTTGCCTCACGGGCCGAGCGACTCACCTGCCGTCATGGCCCAGCCCTTGGAAGGCTTGCGCACCACGGTACCAACAGACATGGTAACAGAGGCGCCCGGGTTGAAGAGGCCCTTCTTGTATGCATACTTCGCGGAAAGGACAGGTCCCCAGAAGCGGACGTCGAAGATGCCCTTCTGGGTGTCGAGGTCCTCCTCCATGAAGTTGGTCAAAAGGGGATCACCTGCGGTCCACACCTATGAGATCAAAACAGTTCAGTCTGAATTTGGTTCGACAATGTTTGAGAGGCACGTACAAGATGGTCAAACTTGCCGACCTTGTCCCAGAAAGCTTCGATGGACTTAACATCCTTTGCATTCAGAGTCAGGCCAGAGATGGATCCCGCGAACAGAGGGTTGGTCTTGAGCAGCTTGGTGACAGCCGCATCTACCTTCGCTTGGCTGCTGGAGGAAATGATGACCTTTGCACCGTGTTCAAGGCTGCCTTGAGCGACGGAGTACCCAATGCCGGACGTGCCGCCAACAACGACGACAAGCTTGCCGACGAGATGACGGAGGGATGGTGCGCTCTGGGCTGTGGCGATGGACATTGCTGACAATATTTGCTGGTGCTGAGGAGAGTATCCGATAGCAATGTCCAGCGAGCAGCCGATTGAATCCTATTTATACAACAGAGTACGCCAGCACAAGAAGTCAGGGATGGCGCGACTCCGGCTGTTCGCCTCAATAGTAGTGTAGTTACGTGACCAGACTGATCGGGTGAGCCCATGCGGGTCCATGATCATCCACGTGAAAGCCGGCGTTAGCCCACACGGACATAGCCAGAGTAGTCATCGAGCTGGTTGAATGGTCGAAAGTGGATCTTCATGTATTGACGCGTTCCTACGAGTGCTGCCAGCATGGACGACTGTTGTCCAATCAGCACGTCGATCCACGGAGCACAAGGCCGCCTTGACGCGGAAACGGCGGAGCCGTGTCCCTCGGGTACCCGATCGAGCACTGTTGATAACGAAATCACATTATGAAATCTCTTGTGCTCTAACAGGAAGCCATCGTGCTGGAGTCTGGATTTGGCAGACTGACTGGTGGCCGTGAATAGGAAACGGGTGGCGACGCCTAGGACAATGAGTGGCGGCGCTTAGGAACGGACGGAGTCATACCATGGAGCAAGTACACAATGCGCTCACAGGAACATCGCCCTCGTTTCTCGTGAGGATGGCATTGTTTGACTTGATATCCGACGCTCCTATAAGCCGCAGGCCTAGACAACCAGAGATCTGCTGTCAACATGTGCAGTCCCCACGGTCATCCAACCCGCTCCACGATTATCCTTAAGCTTAGCCTTCGCCTCCGATTACTGCATGACTTGCTCGTCCACTGGCTGAGCCAACTCTGGATGTTCACGCTTTTGCCTTACGACCAGTTCACGTAGCTGCCACAATGTGAGAAGAGGGAAATTCGCTCCATATAGAAACCCATACCTTTGGATGACGGGTCCGGAGGTGGCGGAAAGCAGAGCTCGGCGATATCATCGTCGCTGGCGGGTTGAATGATGCACTTGTTCAATCTCTCTCCTAGCCTGACCGCCAACACATGTTTGCACTGACCATCCCTTCAGGTCGACACGCTCGCATAGAAAAATATACATACCATGAGATGCGTGTCGGATAACAGAACAGAGTATGCGAATGACGGGCACGTGCACGAGGGTGGAAAGGTGGACATCAGTTGAGGATGGACCGTGTACACGTATTTATACTTGTCCTTGGCTTCTTTTCCTCCATATACCCGATAGAAATGCCGACCATAGGGCGTGACCAGCTTGATCACTGCATACAAACTGATGTTATGGAGGATGATCGAAGTCATTCGGGTAGAACCTACCTCGTCCTTTGTCGAGAGCGTCCAGTGCAGCGACTAATGTGTTCTGAAAGACGAGATGAAGCGAGTGGATTTGCTGCTCAGATACTGCCGGCTCTGTCAGATCGCATCCAGATACAATCGGATCTTCTCACAGCCCCCTGGTTCTATAGAGTCTAGCAGCGACTCTCCCATCTTGATCATCTCGAGATGAGGCATCGTCCCCGACTGGCGGTGGTGGACGCGACAAAGGGCGTGCATGACGCGGCGTGACTGATTTCTTTCTAGCCTCGTTCCGTGCATCAGGGTCGAGGTCGTGCGACTCGCAACTTTTTCCCTTTCATCATCTCTTCGCTTTCTTTCAGCATGGCTCCCTATCTGCTTCGGTTTGCTCAGTGTCACTCAGAGTTCCGTCTTCCGGAGCTGAACTCGGTCGCGAAGCTGTATGGGTTCCGTATAACTTTGCCGGAACCGGAAGAGGATCGTGATCCCACTCGGGCGTTCATGATCGTCGACCTGGACTCGGAGGAGCACGCGCGCTTACTGGCTCGACGATGTATCTTGATCAAGTCAGACCAAACAATCACGTCGTCTGCAGATCCTTATATTGGAAATGATTTAGGACTGTCTCTGAGCTCTGGGCATCTGCCACCTCGTATGACGAACTGCATGCCTGCATGAAGGCCAATCCAGAACGATGGGCTGCATACAACCTGACGAAGCACAAGTACATTGTCGGCGCGACGGGCCACACAATGCCGGATGCTCGTATACTTGAAACCATAGAGTCTTTTGACTATATGGACTTGAAAGGCGAGATCAATCTGAAGAAGCCGGATGAGGTTTTTGTTTGCATGGAGGAATGTTAGTTGCTATGCATTGCGAAGGTCTGAACATTCAATCCTGAGGCAGCTTTCAGACGCGGAGAAACCGCCCGGAGTTATGCTGAAGGCGTTCGATGATGAGAACTTTATACGAGTGTACTTTGGTCGTCAGGTATGAATTACCTTACATCACCTAGCACTATCCTCACTTTTCCGGCCAGCTTGAGCATGGCACAGCACGAAGCCTCATTGTAGAATTTGATATCAAGAAACGAAAGTACTTCGGCAACACAACCATGGATGCCGAAATCTCCTTACTTATGGCAAACCAAGCGCTAGTGACGTCAGTTGATTGGGTCTAGAATACCCGCTCACAACATGCCCAGGCCGAACCGGGAACGTTTATTTATGATCCATTTGCCGGTACAGGTAGCATGCTCTACGTGAGTTCTACTCAGGTGCAAACCATCAGAAGACTGAGCAATGTACTAGACATCGGCGTACTTTGGAGCACAAGTATTCGGATCGGACATCGATGGTCGACAGCTGCGAGGAAAGGGTAGCGGTCCTTTCAACATCATACGCGTATGGACTATCGACTGAGCGGTTTCCAGACAAAGTCCCTGGCATCCTGAGGAGTGCAGCGCAATATGGGGTTATGAATCGTATAACGGACTGCATTGTATTCGACGTGACATGCAATCCGTGGAGATGCGGCGAGCTGTTCGACGCAATCATCACTGACCCACCTTGTGAGCATGCCGCCTCTGAGGTATACATTTCTTGACTGAACAGCATAGATGGTGTGCGAGCAGGAGCGAAGCGTTTAGGACGGAAGGAAGGCCTGCCTATGAGAGAAGAGGCCAAGATGATGGAGGATGGTACACCCTCACACGAGTAAGCTGACTTCGGTCAAACGATGCTGGAATGCTAAAGGCATCCGCAGATCACCTGATTATCGTCCGCCCAAACGGCCTTACGAACTTGCGGAGCTCGTTCTTGATCTCGTAATCATGTCGCGGTATATGCTGCGACCAGGAGGAAGGCTGGTGTTCTTCTTGCCGACCATAACAGATGATTACCAAGAGGTCGACGTCCCGCAAATCGAAGGCATGGAGGTCATTGCCAACTCGCTGCAGACGTTTGGGCATGGCGTATGGGGACGCAGAGTAAGCGACCCATCAACACAAGGAGTGACAGTGACTCAGATAACCCAGCTTATCACGATGGAGAAGACCACCTCCGAGAAGTTCCCGATGCCAACGTTCGGCCGTCATGTGTCTGACGAGCCAATGCCGGACGGGCAGCACACTCCCGGCCACCAAGGATTCCGCGAAAAGTACTTCGCTGGATTTCGACGAAACGGTACGCCACAAGAGTAACGTTCGATGAGGGTTGCACGGTTTCCTTTTGCATTGCGGTGGTGCCTACACATCCTCGGGTATCCAGGCACTCTGCGCTCCTCGGCGGCATCGGATACCCCATTCCGGTCCAGCCGCCCACATCTCCCGTCCATCTCCTAGTGATGTTCCGCCTTCTTTATGGTTCTCGGCTGCCGGATTTCGTCGTATATCACGTATACGCTGAAGGCGACAACGGCGATGCCGAAGCCGGGGAACATGTTGCGGAGGAAGTAGGATTTGCTGAAGATGGGGTGTTTACGCCACGCCTCCCTCTTCGCCCATGGGTCTCTGTATAGGGGGTGGTCTGCCATGACAACGCTGTATCAATGATATGATTAGACAGATGCACAAAGTGGCCCGCATAAGACAGCATATACGCACACAATGGTGGGCCGGAGACGAACGTGGAGTGGCGAGGCGTCGGCCGGACCCATTTCGGGGGTGGGTCTGCGTGGGCAAAATTGCTTAGGGCAGGGTCGGATGGGCTCTGATCGAACTTTGCCGCATTACGCGTGTCACCAGTTAGCGTATAAAAGACCCATACGACGCACAAGGCCCCGCAACAGGCACACACCCCAGCTAATCCACCCCATCCCACCATCGTCCATCCTCACTCCGCCTTAACCCCGTCCGTCCACTTCTCCTTGTCTTTCATTATCAACTTTCGTTACTTTCTCAACGTCCACCCATGGCCCAAGTCGCACTCTCGGACTCACAAGGCGACAACCGCCTCGCGACGGCTACAAACGGTCGGGCAAAGGCAAATGGTAGCAACGCCAACGGAAAGCGGCCCTTAGCTGGATCTGGGAGCGACCTTACAGACGATGACATGCCTCTGGTGCGTTCCACAAGTGATCGCGTGCTGGGGTTCTGGAGCTGACGCGTGCTCACAGGCTAAACGCGCCAAAGGGACGACGACCAACGGCTCTGCACCCGCTGCCAATGGCAACGGCAAGGCTCCGAAACGAAAGGCTGTCGAGTCATCAGATAGTGAGGACGACATGCCTATAGCGCAGACGCTCAAGTCTGTCGCCGTGCCCATGCCTGGCGCTGTCGAGCAGCCTGACGACAACGACGACGTGCCGCTTGCCAAGACGAACGGTCGCGGGGCAAGAGGTCATCCGAGGCAGAGCTACAAAGAGGAGAGTCAGAGTACCGAGGATGAGGATGACAGCGACGTGCCTATCGCTAAGAAGGCAGCTCCGAAGAAGCGGGCTTCAAACGGGAAGGGCAAGCAACCGCCCAAGAAAATGGTGAAGAAGGAGGAATCCGATGAGTCGTCCGACGAGGACGTGCCGTTGTCTCAGAAGACGCCTGCAGCTAAGCCGAAGGCAGCAGCCGCCATGCCTGCTGCGAAGAAGCGCAAGTCCGAGCCCACGACGCCAGCCACCAAGAAGGCAAAGGTCGAGGTGAAGAAGGAGGAAAGCGTCTCTCCGGTCAAGGCCAGGGGAAAGAAGGCGAAGAGTGAAGATGCCGATGCCGATGCTCAGGCTAAAGCTGAGGAGGCCGAGGAAGAGGAGTCATACAAATACTGGGAGGCATTGACTGCTGCGGGAGATGGATCCCAGAAATGGACAACGCTGGAGCACAACGGCGTTCTATTCCCACCGCCTTATCAGTCATTGCCCAGCACTGTCAAGATGCTCTATGAGGGTATGTCGGGCTTGTATCACAGTATCTAGGTTGTCTCTGAACGAAATCGCTGCAGGAAAGCCTGTCGACTTGCCGCCGGAGTCTGAGGAAGTCGCTGGGTTCTTCGGTGCTATGCTTGAGACGGATCATGCGCAAGATGCCAAATTTCGCGAAAACTTCTTCGATGACTTCAAGACGGTATTGGAGAAACATCCTCCGAAGAACGGCATCAAGATAAAGAGCCTTGACAAGTGTGACTTCCGCCCTATGTATGAATATTACGAAGCGGAGCGGGCCAAGAAGAAGGCTTTGTCGGCCGCGGAGAAGAAGGAACTGAAGAAGGCGAAAGACCTGCTGGAGGAGCCCTATCTGCACTGTCTCCTCGATGGACGCAAAGAGAAGGTTGGCAACTTCAGGGTTGAGCCGCCCGGCCTCTTTCGAGGACGTGGGGTACATCCTAAGAAGGGAAAGTTAAAGGTAAGGTGCCTACGTGTTGCGGCAGATTTAATGCTTATACTGGTTCAGCTCCGTCTGTACCCGGAGGACATGATCATCAACATCGGCGAGGGCGCTAAGATTCCCGTCCCCAATATTCCTGGCAAATGGAAGGAAGTCATCCACGATAATACTGTTACCTGGCTTGCCAACTGGAAGGAAAATGTCAACGGGAACTCGAAGTATGTCTTTCTGGCTGCCGGCAGTTCTCTGAAGGGGCAGAGCGACATCGCCAAGTTCGAGAAAGCCCGCGAACTGAAGAAACATGTCGCTCGCTTGCGGAAAGACTATACAGCTGACCTGACCAGCAAAGTCATGGCAGATCGTCAGCGTGCCACGGCAGTCTACTTTATTGACCGCTATGCCCTTCGTGCCGGTAACGAGAAAGGCGACGATGAAGCCGACACTGTCGGCTGCTGCTCTCTGCGATACGAACACGTGACGATGGAGAAGCCTGACAAGCTTATTCTGGACTTCTTGGGCAAAGACTCTATTCGCTACTACAACGAGCTCAAGGTAGAGATTCAGATCTTCAAGAATATCCGCATCTTCAAAGATGGCAAGTCCATAGGTGATGACTTGTTTGATCGTGTTACGGTATGTCGATCCCTTCGAATGATCTCCAAGCCAGGACTCACGGTACATCAAGACGACCGGCCTGAACAAGTATCTGCAGTCATACATGAAGGGCTTAACGGCGAAAGTGTTCCGTACCTACAATGCTTCCGTCACATGTCAGCAGCAGCTGGAGAAGCTCACCGACCCGAATGCGACTGTCGCAGAAAAGATACTAGCCTTCAACCGCGCTAATCGTGAGGTGGCCATTCTCTGTAACCATCAACGTACTGTCAGCAAAGGCTTCGCTGCGTCCATGGAGAAGATGAACGACAAGGTGAGCACCTATCGCACTATGGCGGTAAGATTTCTCACTGTGTCTGCAGCTGCGGGCTCTCAAATACCAGCGGAGGAAGTTACGGTATGCTCTCCTCACCCAGGAGCCCCAGTTAAAGAAGAAGAGGAAGGAGCTTGTGGAGGAGGAATCCGATCTAGATGATGAATGGATCGCCACCCACGAGGATGAGCTGCGAAAGAAGGAGATTGAGAAAACTGAAAAGAAGTTCGAGAAGGAAAAGGAAAAGGCTGCAGCTGAGGGCGAAGAGGAGCCGAAGGCGTCGGTTCTGAACGACCGCATTGCGGCTATCAACGAGGAGTACGACCGTCTCAAGAAAGAACGCGGCAGCAAGAATGTCGAACTCAAGTCTGCAAAATCGGCTGAGAAGATAGAGGAGGCTCTGGAAAAACTTGACGAGAGGATCAAGAACTTCCGCTACCAAATCACCGACAAGGACGAGGGCAAGGAGGTTTCTTTGACAACGTCGAAGACCAACTACATCGACCCTCGTATCATCGCTGCTTGGGCCAAGAAGCATGGCGTTCCGATTGAGAAGGTCTTGAGCAAGTCTTTAATTACCAAATGTGCGTCGTATGTCTCCAACCGCAATGACCGTGCACTGACACTTTGAATAGTCCCATGGGCCGTAGAGGTAGACCCCGACTTCGTCTTCTAGTGTGCTGGCATTAAATATGGAGCATATTCGCACGTCGCACCAACGCATCATCATTATCATTACAAGGACTGGCCTCTATCCCACAAGTTTGTTGTCTCTCTAGAGATACCAGAAAGTGTATTATGTAGACTTCGAACGCATTGCTGCGGAGCCCATGTCTCCGCTGACGTTATCGGGGTATCATCGCAAAAACCGCTTGTAAACCTCATTGTCCGTCTCTTCAACGTACTCGTACTTCAGATTGTCCAAGTACTCTTGGAACTGCTTGCTTTCTGCTGGTGGCACCTGAATACCAGCCAATATCCTACCAACGTCGGCGCCATGATTCCTGTAGTGGAAGAGTGAAATGTTCCAATCGGCAAACAAGCCGCGCAAGAATCGTCGTAATGCACCGGGACGTTCGGGGAATACTGAATACAGGTTAGCTCCAAGCTGTATGGGAATGACGAGGGCTCTCACTAAATCGGAACAGTCGCTCGTTGGAGACGTTGCTTCTTCCGCCAACCATGTATCGACCATGGCTTTTAGCCATCTCATTGTCGCTAATATCCATCCCTTTCATGCCCAGCTTCTCCACGCGGGAGAGGATCTCGGCAACCTCTTGCTTGCGGTTCGCAGGCGATGCCAATATGAACGAGATAAAGACGTGTGCGAGTGGGGGTGTCGCATAACGGTATGCAAATTCGGTCACCGCGCGAGGGTGTATCACCTGCTCTATCAAGGCTTTAAAGCTGAGACGACAATAAGTTTATAAAACGGCAGGCAGCTGACGGTGCTAACCTCCCAGGTGCCTCTGTCATCTCGACGCTCAAGAGCACTTCCCTGCCCTCACCAAGATCGGCTCGCTCCGCAACGAATCGCAATCGGCTGAAGTTCATATTCGCTCCACTGACAACTGCGACAAAGCGCTTGTTGGCGCCAATGAGATCGTTGTCTTGGATATAGCGCTTGAGGCCGGCGAGCGCGAGAGCACCTGCAGGCTCTGTTATAGATCGTGCCTCTTCGAAGACATCCTTGATAGCGGCACAGATCTCGTCGTTGTCCACCTTGACGATTTTGTCTAGGAAACTTTGGCATATGCGGAAGGGCTCTTCGCCGACCAATCGTACAGCGGTGCCATCACTGAAAGCGCCGACTTCGCTGAGGGTGACCCGCTCTCCCTTTTCCAGACTCCGGGCCATGGCGTCCGCGTCGATCGTCTCCACACCGATGATTTTCGTCTTAGGACTGCCGATGCGCTTCACGTACTCAGCGATGCCACTGACGAGCCCTCCACCTCCGATAGCTGCGAAGATCCCATCCAGCTCATCGCTCCTCGGGCACTGCTTGAGGATCTCCATCCCAACTGTCCCCTGGCCGGCGATGATGAGCGGGTCGTCATATGGTGGCACAAAGATCAGGCCGTGCGCTTCAGCGAGGCGCGCACATTCAAGCTTCGCTTCATCAAAATCAACGCCGTGGAGCACGACCTTGGCGCCGAGTCGCTGGACGGTTGCCACCTTGATATTAGGTGTCGCTAACGGCATGACGATAGTGCAGGGTATGTTGAGCGTTGATCCAGAAAGGGCAACACCTTGAGCATGATTTCCTGCAAAATGACATGTTGGTCACTCTTGTCCCTCATCGTGTGATCGCTCCCACTCACCCGCACTGCAAGTAACGACCCCCTTCCACCGCTCGTCCTCAGGGATGTTCGCCATGAAATTGTACGCGCCCCTGATCTTGAAGCTAAAGACCTCTTTCTGGAGGTCCTCTCTCTTGAGCCATATCTCATTGCCAAGCTTCTGCGAAAGCCCGGTTGCGAAGAGCAGCGGGGTCTCCGAGATCAGGTCGTAGACTTTGGAGGTGAGGATGAGGCGCAGATAGTCAGGAGCTCCTGATGAGAGCAAGGCGTGTGCTGGAAGCCTGGGGTACTGGTTCTCCAGAGGCTCTGGCGCCTTGGAGGCATACTCTGTCGTTGTCGAGACTGTCATCGCGACGGTGGTACAGGTAGAGTCGCGATTTGGTGAGGTCTGCGTGTTTAAAAAGTACCCAGGGCGAGTCAGGGACTAAGGACCCTGACCCATCGGCTCCGGCACGCATCATCCCCGGCTCTGCCCAGTACGGCCGCACCGCCCTGAAACGCGACCGTGACCGGGGCAGACTTCCTGCTGCATTACGACGACTGCATACCCAAAGCACACTTATCTACCATGTCCAACGAGGGTGAACAGCCCCCACATTCCAATCAGCCTGTCAATGGAGACGCGCCTGATGCAGCAGCAACGCAGCTCGCCGACCTACTCTATAACTTGAAGGCTTTCGACCCCACGGACCCTTCTTCCGCCCAGAACGTCGGCCAGCTCTTGAAGAGCCTCGAACAAGCGGATGGGATCGCGAAGGGAGTGGACTCGCGCCTCGACACGTTGCTGAAAGACCTTGAAGGGATGATCGGAGCTATGGAGAAGGAGCGAGCAGAAGGCCGCGCACCTCAGCCCGGGGAAGAGAGCAGGATAGAAGAGGAGAAGGAGGAGGTCGAGACGGAGCTGGCATCGGAAGCTCAGCACTTTGCTCGTGCTGGAGGCTCTCAGAATGCAAGAGAATGAGCAGCGCACAAAGGCATGAGGTCAGTGCCGCCTATGACCATCACATGGGGATGGCCTGTTGATGGTGCCTAGATCCTGCGCGTATCATTGACTGATGTCCGGCGCTCCCGTGTGTCCCGTGCGGATATCACTGGCAATCTGATTACGATGGGGCTATCGAAGCACATACTCGGATCATTTTGTATTAATATGCTTTGACGGCTCTGCTCGATTGTAAGATACGTAGTCCTGTCCTTGTAGTCATAGCTTCGTACGGATACAACGTGACCTGTTCGGACCAACTTCCGACTAACACCATTGTTTTCCTAAATTCTCGATGAACAAAGACGTCTCAAGTCCCGAAAGGAAGGTCACCCTTGGCACACCTCACCCGCGATATTTTTATGGCCCGCATGGGTTTGCATATTCGCCTGGATTATCGTCTCGTGGTTTGTCCTTGTGCTCGGTCAGTAACTCAATGCCGGGCCCTTACGTGAAGGGCCGGTAAAGCGTCAGGGGCGCCTGGATAGCCATTCAGGCCGAGCGGCAACTCGGCACTAGCTTCCGAGCGTGCGGCCATGTTTGGGGTGGCAGCGGCAGCGTCGGAAGGAGGGCACATATCGGCCAATCCTCTATTGCGGTGGAACCTGCCAAGTACCCAAGAATAGCCGCATGATACTGCCAAGCCCACACCATGGGTCTCCCCTCCATGCTAAGCATATGTCAATTTATCCCATTACTCAATCGAGGCAGCTAATCCCCGTAGCCCCGTTCCCGCGACCCTGGGCCAACCCCGGACTGGCTAACATGCTACCGTGAGCACGGCGAGTGAAACTCAAACGCCCGAAAATAGATCTTGGCATTTGCAGAATTTCTGGAAATAGCTTGTCCAGCCTGCACAGGCGTCTTCTGGGCAGATGCCTTCATGCCATCCCCCCCGCACTTCCAGGAATCGCCCAAGGTGAACGGCTTTCCTCGTGAGCAGGCAGGGGGGACAGCGCCATCATTATCCGATCGGAGCGAGAGGAACGAGATCGCCGAGATGATCGATTTAGTTCACGCCTATCAAATAAACGTGGAAGGCGATAGGGATTTGCTTCTAGCCCTATTGAAAGCGAAACAAGGCGAAGAAGAGGTACGACCGTTCAATCTTCTTCCGAATTGTGCTGAAATAGAAACTCACAGCGTAATGCGGCGCATTCGTCACTGCACAACAGCATTCTTCGAGTGCGAGGAACCATCTCACCGCCGAATTCTCGCCGGGCTGTCAGTCCACCGCGTATGCAAGACCCCACTTCCAGCTTGGGGTCGCAATCTCAAGCAGCAATGGTATCGCCAGCTACGGTAACCACGCAGCGTCCAGATCGATCACCGCAACATGGCAAGTCGCCAGAAGTAGATAACCTGGAACGACAATGGCTCCCATCATTATCGACGGTGCTTCACTCTCTCGCCGAGCCCGAAGTAGATCTCGAGGACTCTGAGGGCGTGCCTGCTTCTGTCAATGGACCGTCAATATCACGCGGTTCTGGGGGATCGCCGCACCGATGATGAAGACGTGTACCACGCTGTAGGAGCAATACCGCAGATCTCCTAAGTGGTCGAGGTAAGCCGCATGATCTCCGGTAACGCTCCCATGCAACTCTGATGTCGTTTGATGCAGAACCTTCTGAGTCGTATATTTGGATGGTCTGGAAGGGCGTTGTTCAACAGATTCCAAAGAACGCAATGTTCGTGTACTGTATGAGGTCGTCGAAAGATGGAGGTAGACGACAGCCACTGTTGTATCTATATCAATGCTGGATGATTATTTACCCGTACAACGAGACTATCTCTTCGAATGACGCCCCCGAGAGGCATCACGCGCTCTCAAAGTAGGAACTTGGAAGAAGAATGCTGTTGGTGAGTATCCAAGACAAGAAGCAAGAGGTTGCTTTGGCGAGTGGCTATGTCGGTGCTTCGTGACCGAAGTGACGCACGGCCCCAATGACGAGAGTGGATATACTCTCCTACCCTATCGTAATGTACCACCAGCATAAGTAAAGGAAAGCCGACATATCCACTCCGACTTTCTTGTCATGTTGCCACGACTCTCATCGAAACAATGTTGGCAGCTGAGTCCGCCCTGCGTTCCTCTTTGCGCGTCGCGTCGCCTGCGCGCGCGATCTCGACTTGCGCGACGCGCCGCTCCACCGCAAGCGCATTTAACTTCCTCCCCGCCAACACGCTTGATATCAGGCCAGAGAGGAAGAAGGGAATTACCGAGATCCGTGGGCCATACTACGCGCCTGTGACCAAGACGTATCTCGATGAACTGCTCAGCGACTGGGGCGAGTTCGTCGACGGCGTGAAGTTCGCTGGGGGCGCGTTCACTGACGACCGGTTGACGGACCTGCTGGAGACTGCACATAAGCACGGTGCGCCGTCACAATGATGTCGGAAGAAAAGCAGAGCTGATTATCTTCAGACTGCTACGTGAGTACTGGAGGCTACATCGAGCGTGTGCTGTCTGCCTCGGCCGGCAACAAGAGTGTCGTCGAGAAGTACATCAAGACATGCCGCGACGTGGGGTTCGATGTGCTCGAGATCTCCTCCGGTTTCCTCTCCATCCCGACTGAGGACTGGGCCGAGATTATCAAGCTTGTGAAGAAGCACGGCTTGAAACCTAAGCCCGAGATCGGCATACAGTGGGGTGCTGGCGGGGACGCAAGTGTAGAGGAGCTCGAGAATGCGGGGACGAGGGACCCCAAGTGGCTCATCGATCGGGCGAACATGTTCCTCGATGCTGGTGCTCACGTGCGTATATGATGAATACTTGTGGGATATGCACTTATATTGATGAGTAGATGATCATGATCGAGAGCGAAGGTATCACTGAGAATGTCAAGAACTGGCGCACGGACGTAATCTCCGCAGTCACCTCTGCGTTGCCGAACGACAAGATCATGTTCGAAGCTGCCGACCCAGATGGTACGTACCTTTCTTGCCCACAATAATATCTGAACAGAAGCTCACGCGTTGCTAGTGTTCGCGTACCACATCCAGAACCAGGGCGCGCATGCCAATCTGTTCGTGGACCACTCGCAGATCGTGCAGCTCGCTTGCCTCCGGAAGGGTATTTGGGGCACCGGCAGCACCTTCTCACGCATCGTCACGTTCAAGCCTTGATCAGCTTGTTGCCGTGAATAGATCGATCCATCAGGCCCCTGTGGACCCTTTGTAGTCCTAGCATGAGCTGGATCGAGTAAAATCACAGTCTTCATATCGCGACAGATGAGCCTAGATGAGCGCAGAATGACGCGACATTCCAGTATTAAGGATGAAGAGGTGCTTGTATGCCATCTGTACATTGCCCAATACGCGGTGAACTTCCTTTATCATGATTACGAACACTCCTATACGACAAGCCCGCCAAGTATCATGCCCGCCATCCAGCCCGCGGTCCCCGCAGTGAACGGATTAGCAGAGAAGAGCACAAGCCCCGGACCAGGGCATACACCCAACAGCCTACGAACACGCATCAGTGGGGCCCTCGAGAGTGCCTGCAATCCGAGAACTCACCCCCAACCAATACCAAACAAGGCCGCCCCTCCCACCAGCTTCACGTCGATGTCCTTCCGCGTGGGGATCTCGAACTTGTCGGCCCTCTCGGGCTTGGGCAGGTTCTTGATCCGCAGCTGGTAGGCGAGGAGGTTGGGGAGGAGAGCACCGACGACCACCATGAGGAGTGAAGGGTCCCATGGGCGTTGGTTGAAGGGCGCGAAGGGCAGAGGGAGGGACATGAAGCCTGTGCAGCCGGGTCAGCCACTTATGAGGATGGACAGGAAAATCGTACCAAGGATACAAGAAGCGCGAAGCATGCCTGACAGCGCCAACCCGAATGCGAAGTGCGCACCGATTCCAAACGCCGACACGACCCGATTTGGTGCGAACCGGTAGAGAAGGAAGGGGAGCTGCAAGGCTGCCACGACCGGTAAGGATACTTGCAGAGATGGGAGGACCGCGGCTGGAGGAAGAGGAGGCGCGGTGTTGAAGACGTTGGTGATGAGCATGGCGGTGGGGAAGAAGGTCATGCTCGCTACGATGGAGCGAGGTGAGAACCGAGAGAGCCCGCATATCATGTGTCCGGAGGTACAGCCGCTGCCGAGCTAGATGGCCGAGGTTAGTAAGTGAGAGGTATAGGTATGCAGCGAAATGCCCGCTCACCTTGGTTCCTACCCCGACAAAGAGACCCGCTGCAACGCTAAGCACCCACGAGGTCGACGGTGCATCAAACAAGGTGATGCCCAGCCGTTCCACGAGCTCTTGACCGAAGAAGTGGAGAATTGCGCCGGCGGTAGCGCTGCCAGCGACAAACGCCAGCTTCCAGCTCGTGTCCTGGTCCGGTTTGGCGGGAAATCGAGTGGCCAAGTATCGGACAGTCGAGTGTAATACCCCGCTCGCACCCATGATTCGACCGTCCCACGCTAGTAGGTGATATGCTGAGGAGCCGATCATGAGCCCGCCCACCAGGGGCATGGCGAGTGATTGTAGGGACATTGTTGGGGCTGGTGTTGATCGGGTCCACACGAGATCCACGTACGGTATATATAAACCTCGCCACGTACCGGGAAAGTGTGGAGGAAGCAGGCGCCCGTGAGCTGTGCAGAACTAGGGAGGAGCGCCGGGAAAATCGCTGATCAGCCGCTGATCAAGCCGTCTAAGAAACTTGCTGCCGTTATTGTCTTAGGGACTCGTGAGCAATTCAGTAGCGAGTCCGGCTTGGCCGGTCCGTGACAATGACCGCGGGGGAACAGGGACACGTCGTACCGCTCCGGTCGACGCTGAGTGATGCGGGGGGCAGCAGGTCACTTAGAGAAGCAGATTAGGCAGGAGACGGCCTCAGGAACGTTTCGTTACAACAGAGAACGCCCGCGAATAGGAGCGTAGTTCGGTCCCGACCGTCCACGGAGACTGCGCGTCGGGCGATCACCAGTGTAATCATCACTCATCATTAGCAGCAGCGTTACAGATGGGTCAGGCCGTGAGAACAGGAAGAGAAAGAGAGCGTAGAAGTTCAACTTTGCTCGACGACGCGGGGTTATCACGAACAATGGGACCAAGGGCGGTAAAGGGGCGATTGCGTGATCAAGAATTGGACCCACCAGCGCTTCTTTTTTTTAAATAATAGCCCGAGTTGGACGTCTTCCTTTGGCCAGTATGCTACAACCGCTATGGCTCAGACTAGGGGCGAGCTGCAGCTGTACTACGTCGCTGAAAGCCCGTTCGCGAGCAAGCTCCTGTTTGCGATCAAGGAGCTTGGGCTGACAAACGAGATTTCCTTGCACGCGGTATCGGATCCTCCGCCGGAGGAGCTCGTAGCGGCACATGGGCTCTACCCGCTCTCCTCCTTCGTTCCTTCGCTCGTGACACCCGACGGCACGCTGTTCGACTCCTCCGTAATCCTGCAGTACCTGGACTCGCTCTCCCCGGACGCGGAATGCAAACTGTTCCCATCGCCTGAGACGCCCGACCGGTGGGTGGCCCTCACGCACGAGGCGCTGTGCAAGGGCGTCATGGGCACAGTGATGATGGTGCACCAGCAGCGTGCGCGCGGGGTGAGCGAGAAGGCGTTAGCACCGCAGGAAGAGAGGGTGAGGCGGGGGATGGCGAGGCTGGCGGGGTACGAGCTGCCCGAGACGGGGAGGAGGGTGCTGGATGTGCGGGGCGTGGCGCTGGGGAGCATGCTGGATTATATGACCAAGTGCGAGTGGAGCGCGGGTTGGAGGGAGTGGGAGGGAGGGAGCGCGCTGGGACCGTGGTTCGACCAGGTGAAGCGTCGTCTGCCTTAGATTGGTGAAGTGTCTGGCGAGTTGGCAGCCCTGTGCAGACATAACACACCACCAAACAACTGCTACTACTAACTACAACACAACAAATAACCGACAATCAACTTCAACTTTTGTTTTCATGTCGGACTTTGAACCCATTTTCTGCCGACTGGACATCGATATATAACTGGCTTCGTTTGGGTGTCCTCAGTGACATCATAGTGACAATTTGACGTTCTCAGCACACATCGATTGTACTGCTATCTACTCAAGTCCGTTACAACAGTGATCTGAACGGGTGGTATTGTCGAGACAGTTCGCCAGTAATTAGTTGTTGAAGACGAGTTTCGAGAGAATCTTTGAATTTCGTTATGATTGCACTCAGACGCGGGCGCAAAAGTTGCCGCGCCGATCGGTGCGCCTGGCCTACCGCGGGCGATTAGGGCACAACTCAACGACCTGTCCTGCAGCCCTCTGCTCCCCTGCGGCTACCTCCCCCTTTCTCCTGCCCTACATCGAGGGCAGGATGCTCTACCTCACATCTGACAAGTTTCCCATCTGTACGTCTTCTTTCAGCTGAGAAAGAACCGCTGCCTAACCTCTGTTGCGCAGTTATCCCATTCGGTGTCATCGGGTAAGCGTTTACAGCTCGGCGAGGAAGGGCACGGTCGCTGACTTGACTGCTGGCGCAGGTTCTACCGCTATTTCTGGTACATCATCCGTATCCTCGCCTTCTTTGCGTACCGTCCTGTGCCGCTGCCGCTGAATCCGACGTATGTCGCCAGCGAGGACGTGACGATCATCGTGCCGACGATCGATGCGGGCGACGAGTTTGTGGAAGCGGCGCGCAGCTGGCTGGAGGGCGCGCCGAAGGAGATCATCATTGTGACGGAGGAGCGGATGCGCGGGCCGCTCGAGCAGCTCGCGGCGGCGGTCGATCCGCGCGTGCGCGTGCTCACCGTGCCCTACGCGAACAAGCGGCTGCAGATGGTCGAGGGCATCCGCCACACCACCACCGACATCGTCGTGTTCGCGGACGACGACGCGCTGTGGCCGCCGACGATGCTGCCGCACGTGCTCGCGTGCTTCGAGGACCAGAAGGTGGGCGGGGTCGGCACGAGCCAGCGCGTGACGCCGGTTGGGAAGCGCCTGACCGTGTGGGAGGTGCTCGCCGCGTTCCGCCTGAGCATCCGCAATGTCGAGATCGCCGCGAGCACGCACATCGACGGCGGCGTACCCTGCCTCTCGGGCCGAACCGCCGCGTACCGCACGATCATCCTGAAGGACCCCGAGTTCCTGCACGGGTTCACGCACGACTTCTGGCTGGGCAAATACCACCTCAACTCGGGGGACGACAAGTTCCTCACGCGGTGGCTCGTGAGCCACGGGTGGAACACGTACATCCAGTGTTGCAAGGAGGCCGAGCTGCTCAGCACGATGAAGCCGAACTGGCGGTTCCTGAAGCAGGTGCTGAGGTGGACGAGGAACACGTGGCGGAGCGACCTCCGCAGCCTGTTCAAGGAGCGGTACATCTGGCACCGGTTCCCGTATGTCGCGTACACGATGGTGAGCCCCGCACCCGTCTTTTTCTTTCTTGCCCGTCTTTGCTGATGCACCCCGAGGTCGACAAGCTCTTCAACCCGTTCACCCTCCTGGTCGGCCCGTGCCTCGTGATCTACCTGATCACAAAGTCGACCAAAGCGGTCGAAAACGGCGGGTACCACCTGCCGTGGTGGGACATTGTCCTGTCGTACTTTGTGTGGCTGCTCGTGACGCGGACGTGCAAGCTGCTGCCGCACCTGTGGCACAGGCCGGAACACATCGTCTACGTCCCGGCGTTCATCGTGTTCGGGTACTACTTTGCGATCATGAAGGTCTACGCGCTGTTCACGCTGCACGAGGTGCGTTCTCCCTCCTCCCGTCGTGGTGCGGTGTGCTGACTCGGCGGGACAGACTGGGTGGGGCACACGCGCCGGCGTCGGCGACCCGACGGAGGCGACGAAAGCGGTGGACAACCAGCGTCAGCCGCCGGCGTCCTCCGCGGGGGCCTGGCCACAAGAGAAGGAGGCGGAGATGCGGCGGTACGACCCGGAGGCGGTCGCGTACCGTCGGGCGGACTGACCTGTCGCGAGCGCTGTGCTCATGCCGTCGAGACGGGGCGTGGTGGAGCGATAGACAGGACTCTTGCGCCGGATCGGCAGTCTGTTTAGCATAACTTGGTCGTGAGAGATGTACTCTAGGCGCACTGTATACCTGCCCAACGCACACCGCACACTACAGTAAGGATAGTATCATACCCTAGCAATAACGTATAAGTTAGAGCACAAGTACCCCGCTGCTGCATTAGTGACTGTCAGGTCCAGGCCTGGCGAGCCAAGGCTGGCCGGCACGGTGAATGAGGGTGTTACATAACGCCGAGCGGGGGCAATTCCATGTGTGATTGTGAAGAGCAGGCGGTGAGGGGCGGATGGGGATGTGTGAGGGCGCGGGCGCATGGGCGGGCCTGAGGGTGAGGCTGGGCCAGTGCTGGCCCCCACCCGCACCACACACCCACCGGGCCAGTGCGGCTATTTGTCCCCTCCCTCCCCGGCTCCCTCCCTCCCTCCCTCCCTCCTTTCGTCCCTTGCGCCCATCGTCTGCACTCTTGCTTCCCAGGAGACTGCTTGCTATCGCGGGTTACTGCGATCGGTTGGGATCGGCGGATCCGGCTGGACAGTCACATCACATCACTCACATCACTCACATCACATCCACAACCCCCCCTCGCCACCACGCTCCCTCCCTCCCCTCTCCCAGCCCACACACCGCGCTCCCCTCACCAAACACTGACACTAACACCCCCCAACCGATGGCCGCCCCCACCCCCGCCCCCGCCCCCGCCGGCCAGCAACTGCAGGCATACAGGATCTCCCTCCCCGAGGAGGTGCTCGATGCGCTCCAGCAGCAGCTTGCGTCCCCCTCCCGCTCCGGCTCCGGCTCCAGCTCGGGTTCGGAGGGCGAGCCGGCGATCCGCGTCACGTTCGATGGTGCTCACAAGGTGCGCTTTCTCGCGTCATGCAGGGCGGGATGATGACGTCGGCGCTCATCGTGTGTTGCGGCGTGGTGCAGGGCCTCTCCGTCGGCGCACTCCATTTCCCCTTCTCCTCCACGCGCGACCTCGCCCAAGACCTCTACACGCGCCCCGCCGCCGCCCCCGCCCACGCCCTCGCCCACGCCGGCAGCATCCGGCGCGACCTGACCATCCAGCGGCAGCTCAACTCAAAGTCCCTGCAGAAGGTCCAGGCCCGCTCACACCAGGTCGAGGACGAGCGCAAGGGCAGAAAGGCAATCCTGCTCGAGCACGTGCCGTATGACGTGGAGAACGCCGGCGGGAGGAGGGGCAAGAAGGCACAGCAAGCACAGGCACAGGCACAGGCACAGGCACAGGCAGCCGCCCAGGCCAAGGCGCACGTCGGGAGGCGCCTCGCACCCCCCGGCCGGCCGCCGGCGTCCAGCGCGCCGGTGAGCAGGGCAGGCCTCCCCGCGTCGAAGCCCCAGCAGAGCCCCGCCGTCGCCGTCGCCGCCGCCTCCGCCTCCAGCACCCCGCGCCCGCCCGTCCCGCCCAGCAGGGCCGGCGCGAGCGCGAGCGGGACGAGCACGCCCCAGCCGGGCCAGTCGCAGGGCGGCAAGAGCCCGCTGATGATCAAGATCATCCACCGGCTCGCGCACAAGTCACACACCCTCAAGGACCTCAGCAAGCTCATCGGCGCGCCCAAGCCGGAGATAAGCAAGCTGCTCACCAAGGTCAGTCCCTCCTCCCGTTCATTTCTTGTCTTTGTGCCGCGCGCCCGCTCACCAGACACCCTGCACCAGGTCGCTTTCAAGATCGGCGCCGCCTCCAACCCGGACAACACGGTCTGGTCCCTGCGCGACGACTCGTGGCTCGCGGTCGATCTCTACTGCCCCGTCGTCTCCCCGCCCTGGTCGCCCGCCGACAGGGAGCGCATATACAACGACACCCTCGAGGCCTTCCGCCGGCTTGACCTGCCGGAGGAGGCGCCGGAGCGCAGGAGGCTCGCAGAGGGCTACGCCAGGATGAAGGGCCTGCCCCCGCCCGGGCTGGGCATCACCGCCCCTGCGCCTGCCCCGAAGGACAAGGCCAAGCCGGAGATCACCGTCACGCCCGCCAAGGAGCGTGAGCCGGCTGCTCCCTCCAAACCCTCCTCGGCCCCGCCCAGCCACAGCCAGGCAGGGCCGATGCTCACTTCCACCGGCCTGCAGATCGGCGCCACCCTCAGCTCGACCTTCCGCGGCGGCCTGTCGAAGAAGGAGACGGGTAAGCGGCCTGGGTCGGCCGCGGGCCGGGCAGCGGCGAAGGCGGACAAGGCTGGGAAGGAGCAGGAGAGGGAGAGGGAGAGGGAGAGGGAGAGGGAGAGGGCGGGGGCGGGGGAGAGGAAGGCGAGGGAGGACATGGAGGAGGGCGAGCTCGAGGACGAGCCCATGCTTCCTGCCCCTGCTCCTGCTCCGGCTCCAGCTCCGGCTCCGGCTCCGGCTCCGGCCGCTCTCAAAGCAAGCGCACTTCCTTCCTCCTCCGCGACGGCCAAGCCCAAGCTCCCCGGATCTGCGAAAGCAACGCCCACGAAGGCCGAGGTGGGCGGGTCGTACGACAAGCCTACGCTCGCCTCGGCCTCTAAGCAGAAACTGCCGCTCAATGCGAGCACGGCTGGCAAGCCTGATACGCCCGACCGCGCCCCGGTGCCCGGCAGCGCGCCGAGGCACGCTCCCCGCCCGTCTCTGGACGGCCGCGGAGGCGTCGAGCCGCCCTTCCGTCCCGCATCGGCGATGAGCGGCAAGCCGCGCTCGCCCGAAGTCCTCAAGGGCAAGGCGCCCGAGCGGCGCAAGCGGCCCGCGGAGAAGGACGAGGATGACCTCCTGGACGAGGAGCGCGCGGGCAAGAAGCGCAGGACGGAGGATAGGCTGCCTCTGAAGCGCTCGTCGGAGAGGGAGAAGGCGGGCAGGATCAGTGCCAAGGACGAGCGGGCGTCCGGGGCGAAACTCCCTGCTTCCGCGATAGCGACGGCCCCGGCCCCGGCGGCGAGGAGGGAGAGCGAGGACGCGCCGCTCAAGGCGAAGGCGCCGAGGAAGGACGACGCTTCGCTGGAGCGCAAGCCGCTTGCGAGGAAGGACGAGTCTTCTCAGGAGCGCAAGCTTGCCGCGAGGAAAGACGATTCCTCGCTCGAGCGCAAGCCTCCGCCGAAAGAAAAGAAGGAGCCGCAGCCTGAGCGCCGGCCCGTCGACGGCAAGCCCAGGAAGGTCGATGCGCCTGAGCGCAAGCCCGCGGCGAAGCGCAAGCCCGACTATAGCGATGACGAGCCGGACGTGCCTCTTGCCAAGAAGTCGAAGCCTGCTGTGTCTGACGCGCGCCCCCGCCCGAGTGCTGCTGCCGCCCCTGTGCCAGTCAAGTCGAAGGCGGTTGCGAGGTCGGCGAATGGCGAGTCAGGCAAGCGCGAGGCGGCGAAGCCTAGCGCCTCGGCCTCGGGAGACAAAGGCAAGCGCAAGCGGCCGGACTACACGTCGAGCGAGGACGAGCGAGAGGTGCCAGAGGAACGCCCCGCCGTGCGTCGCAAGACGGTCGGCTCTGCGCCCCCTGCGCCCCCTGCGCCGAACGCGGCGCCCAAAGCGCAGCCCAAACCCGCGCCCAAGCCCGCTCCGAAGCCCGCCCCGGCCCCGCGTCCTCCGCCCACGCTCGCCCAGCTGCACGTAAAGGCGCTCCGGGACTACGCCGACTACATCGAGATGCACGCCAAGATCGTGCAGCAGAAGCAGCTGTACGAGGACTTCGAGGCTGGCAGGGAGAACCCGAGCATGTCCAAGCTCATGGCCCCCGAGAAGCTGCAGCGCGTCATCGAGGAGTACGAGGACATCCACGCGGAGCTGAACGAACTGCACAAGAAGATGGACGAGATGGCCGCTGCGCCATCCGCCCCAGCCGCGTCTGTCGCTGTCAAGGCGTGAGACCGTCCACTGCTGGACCGCGCGTGGAACTTCACAATGTACAATTTTCATTTCTCTTTTCTTCTCTCGGTTTCTTTTTTGTATACCTCAAGGGACAGCTTGAGCACGACACGACTGCTTGTATTACCTCATTTCTCACCGTTACCCCTTACCCACATCTACACCAACATCCATCCATCTGCATTCCAAAATCACCCACCACAGAGCTGTAACCTAGATCACCTTGCTGCTGCGTGTAATTGTATTTCGCTGTCGTCCCCTCAACATACGCGCGGGCCTTTCAGGGCTCATCATGGCGAAGAACAGCATCCAGTACATTAAATTCCCTCCAGATTTGCGCACCGACAAATAGCAATACATAGCCCGTATTACAAGTCTATGTGACTCATATATACAACCTCCCAGTCTCCCACGGTACCTCGTGACAATATTCCCACTGTTCTTCCCGTGGGATCGGCTCATGGCGGGTTTGATCCGGGGTTGTGACCGTACAGACCGTTGGAATAGATATACTGGATGACCGAGTTCGGCAGAAGATATCTAGCGTGTCACTCTGTCAGCGGCTCCTCGGCCGAACGCACCGAAGCACTCACTTGATGCTCATCCCGCGCCTCACAAACAAGCGCACCTTTGTCGAGGAGATGTCGTTATAGATCAGCTGTTTGACAACGATGACGTTCCCCCTACGATCGCGCTCGTGAGATGAGGCCGCGTGCCGACACCACGGGGTTGCGCACCGATGTTGATACAAGATATCGTGCGAGAGCAGGAAGGCCCACACGTCGGAACCCGTCCGCTCCACGATGATGCAGCCGAACTCGCCGAGGATGATTTGGAGCTGATTGGTGGTCAGAACATGCCAGGGATGTGAGGGTTCGGGGCACGTACATCCTCTTCTGCCCACACTCCCGGGTGGCCAAACGACTCGATCAGGTCGCCGCCAGCCAGGAGCAGGATCTTGACCCTCCGCCTGGTCCCATCCTGTTGCAGCACGCCGCCATCGCGGTTGATCTCGTCGTCAAAGTGCTCGAGGACGATGGCGGTGCGCTGGTACTCCTCCTGGGTGGCCTCCCACGCGTCGACCATGAGCCAGGTGGAGGTGTACTCGACCGCGAGCTCGCACATGCGCACGCGGTGGATCGCGGGTGCCAGTCCGGACTTCTTGTACCGGTCCGAGACGGGCGAGTAGTACCCGCCCATGATCTCGTACTTTGCGTCCTCGAGGATGGTATCTTTTGCCATCTCGAACATGCGCCTGGGGCGGATTAGCTGGTGTTCGATGAGGGGGCGCGCATACATACAGGTGCAGGTATGTGGGGGGGGAGAAGGAGCCACATGCAACTGCGCATCAGGTCAGGGGTCATTCCAGCGCAGGAGTGGCAGAATAGTACCGATGACTATGGGTATCTTGTTCTCATCTGGGCGCAATTCGTTAGACGATCTCTCGCATACACGTCAGATGCGACACCCACCTGCCATTTTGGCCTTGAGCCTGTGCCTCGGAAACTCGCCCGCCTCGAGCCTCTCGCTAAACTGTGCCGGCACCCTGGTCACAAAGTCGCCGTCGACTTCCTTCGACTGCGTCGCCTGGAGGACGTTTGTCGGGGGGTACATGGGTGTCGTCGGCAGCCGCATGTCCGGGCGCGGGGAGGCGACGCGGGAGGTGGAGGGGGAGCCGTTGTTCGGTGGCGTTTGGAACCCGTTGTTGCGTCTCCAGCGGGGCGGGGGCGTGTCCGCGTCCGGGCGGGCTGCGGGCGGGCCGTGGGGCGGAGAGTCGTCGACGACGGGGTAGTGGTCTACCGCGCCCAAGCCCGGCCGCTCGTCGAGGTCGAGCGGGGGCACGTCTGGCCTGCGCTCGGTGCTCGGCTGGAGCGGGGGGGAGTCGTCGTGGAAGGAGAGGACGGAGAGGGCGGGGATGGGCGGCTTCTTGGCCATGCCGGGGAACTGGGCCGGGTGGGAGTTGAAGTAGCTAATGGCTGGTGCGGGTGCCCGGCGGCGAGCGGGCGTCGGAGGACGGCGAGGAGCCGGAGAGGGAGCGAGGGCGGTGAGTGAGCGGGCGAGCGGGTGGGTGTGTCTCGTGCAAGTATTTCAGTGGGTGCAGCAGGGGATGCGCCGGAGGGTTATCTCCGACGGGTCACACCGTCCACTCTCGCCTGCACGCCGGCCAACTGCGTTATCTTCCCCCTCACCCGCTGACAAATCCGCATGGCGAGCCCAGCACCTCATATCGCCCCCTTTGCACTCCCGAGGCAACTGACGCTCCCCACTCGCCCCCTGCTCACGTCCATTACACAGACACACCACAGCACCCGCAATGTTCCATCACCCACAGCACATCTTCCCACTCCCTCCCGGCGCGCTGGCACGCACGCAGCAGCGAACCCCGCGGCATGTTGCGGCCCCGCGCGCCGAAGAATCAGAATGCGCCCGAAGTTGCGCATGAACACCACGATGCGATGGGTGACTGACAGCCTGTCACTCTATTTCTCATGAATGTTCCAGCGTGCGGGGAACTCTGGTCGAGTGCGCGCATCCCGTGCCCGTGCCTGGGGAACGTCCCCCCCCGCCAGGGAGGGATTTCCAGCTCAGCGCTGGCGGCAGATCCCGCATCCTATGTACATGAACGGAGCACGAGACATCCCTTGATCTGCACACCGCAAAGCCCCATTTTTCTGTGGGGGCCACGGGCGGTCAGTGGAGCGGCGCAATGCGCAGCTGGTTTACGGACATTAGACCGGGACACTCCGCCGGCGCTATTTCGGGCATCCCCTCCCAGGGCCAAGGTGCCGGGATGTCCGCTCCTCCTCGCCTCATAGGAGGCTCGCGCTCTCATTCCCGGCGCAGCACGGTCTTAAGCTCCAGCAGAAGCCACTGCAAGAAACAGCGGTGCGTGCTACGGCGTCCCACGCTCCATCGTCTTCGCACCTGCACAGTGAGCGAGGAAGCGCGCACTGCGGCACGAGAAACCATCCAATTACGATAGATACAGCAACGACATCGAGAACAGTAGAATGAAAGAGCTTCCCAATAAAATCAGTGCGCCGGGGAGCGTGGGGTGTGTGGGGTCGATCTGGGGTGTGGTGTGGTGCGGCCGTGGGCGAAGGCGAAGGCGTGGGCGTGATCATCTGGTATCGTCATTATGTACCGCGGTATCCGCCGTGGTTGGTGCTGGTGTCGTATCCCGTCCGTCCCTGTCCCTGGCATCCGGCCCATCCCCCCTCCTCAGTCCTTCCTCTCTCGCAGCTCTCGCATCGTGCGAGATCCGAGCCTGCCCAACAGGCACGTCGGCGGTCCGCCTGCCCTCCTCTCCAAACCCCGGGGTGACGTCCCACGCCCTCCACTCGCCCTCCCTCTCCCCGACGCACACCCACTCGAGCTTGTCCAGCCTCACCCTGCGCAGGGTCGGGCACGCCTGCGAGAAGGCGAGGATGTGCGGGGCTTGGGAGGTGGCGGCGCTCGGTAGGGCGCGGGAAAAGGACTCGTCCGGGCCTTTGGGGAGGTGCTCAAGGTGCAGGTGCAAGAGGGAGGGGAGGCGGCGGAGTTGCGTAGGGAGCGTTTCCGTGAGCAGTTCCTGTGGACTAGTTAGCAGATGCTCTCATATATGCGGCGGGGGACATACCTCGGACAGAGCACCCATGCTGCGGACCACGAGGCGCCTCAGATGTGGGAACATATCCGCAACGCTCGCCAGCAGCTGCGCGTCAACGTTGGACACCTTGAGGCTCAGCTCTGTGAGCGGTTTCGAGGAGTGCGTGAGCCCGCGGAACGCCCGGGCGAGGCGGTCCATGCTCCCGTTCGCGTACACGAGCGGGCGGATGGACACGTTCTGGAGCGGCCTGCCGCGGGCGAGGAGCTCGTACGCCTCTGGGCTGTCGGGGCCCTCGAACCGCTCGAGCAGGGGCATGGTCGTGTCCGCGAGCTGCAGGCGGGGGAATGTCCTGCTCGTGCATGTGAGCTGGCGGAGCGTGTGCTGGTTGGCGAGGAAGTCGCCCAGCGTGCGCGGGTCGGGGCCCTCGAACGGGATCGTCAGGTGCGTGAGGGTGTGGTGGGTCAGCTGGTTGCCCAGCGTGCGCAGGAAGAAGGACGGCACGGGGTCGCCGCCGAGCAGGTGCACGGCGCGCGTGGAGGGAGAGCAGAGCAGCTTGAGCAGGTCCTCGTACAGGTACACATGCTTCATCACGTTGTCGACTGTGATGGCGGCGAGGGCGAGCGCGCAGGACTTTACGGACTGGAGGACGACGGATTTGGGCGGGACACAGCCGAGGAGGGTGAGGCTCTTGAGGGCCGGCAGCTGGGCGAGCGCGCGGATGAGGTCCGCGGTCAGGTCCAGGGACTGCAGCTCTATGCTCTCCAGGTTTGACAGGGTGGCCAGGGCACGCAGGACGTGCGCAGGCGGTGCTCGGCCCTGCAGGCTCGTCGGGCTGCGCGAGGCGATCGAGGCTGTGCGTACGTGCTGCCCCAGCTGCCGCTTGTCGTCCAAGAGCAGCTCTGCCAGCCGCGCGCTCCGGTCGTCCGGCTCGCCCGCGCCTGGGGCAGGGAGCGGCGGGGAGCGGAAGGCGACGGTCCTGAAGCGCAGGGGGGCTGTCAGCACCGAGAAGCGCTTGCAGGCCATGCTGGCGGGGCCGAGGGAGGCGCCGCTGTCGTGCAGGAGGGAGAAGACTGCGAGCCAGACCTCGTTCGGGAGCCTGCGCTGCACGTCGTCCGAGAAGATCCTGGCAGGCGCCGGGGCGGGCATGGCCGTGCTTCCGCTCCCCAGGGCTGGGGCGGGCGCGCTGACCGCGGGGAGCGGCGGGGGGCGCGGGGAGGGCGAGCGGGTGCGCCGTGAGCGCGCCGCGCTGCCTGCGGGCGGGGGAGCCGATGGTGGTTGTTGGGAGTGGGCCGGGGGGAGGAGGAAGATGGGGCTGTTCTGTGCCATTGTTCCAATATAACGTGAGCTTCTGCTGGCACAGCTTGGGCGGGTAGGCAGGGATGGGATGGGATAGGATAGGAGGAAGGATAGCAGGACACACCTCATAGAGCCGTATGACTGCTCCTCTTTCGGCGGAGGGGCCGACGGCAGTCAGCTGGGGTCGCTCGATGGCCGCCAGTGTTGCTGGGTGGTCGTTGGCCGTGGTGGGGAGGGCGGGGGCGTGAGGCGGGTGCTCACGGTGGGCAGGTCGTCTGCTGGTCGATGTCGATGCCGGGCGTGTGCTTAACGGCGTCGATGGTCGCGGGGAGGGGGGGTGCGCATGGCAAGCAACCGGGCGGCGGGAGGCGGGCGCAGGAGTACTAGTGCTGTCCCACGCCGGGCTGGCTGGCGGACAGGGGGTCCACTGCGAGCGGAGGGGGGATAAATGCGGCGGTGAAACAGGCCGAGGGCGGGCCTGGGGGCTAGTCTGTGCTAGTCTCCTTGGCCATGCATGCCCTCGCCATGCCCCGCGCCCACGGCGCTCTTCACACTCGGCCCGCGGGGGCAGAACGAGCAAGGAATAGGGGAACAACGCCCCGAGTCTGGGCCTGCCCCTACGACCCTGATCCTCATCGTCGCTCATGATCGCCTGCAGTTCTCGGCCCCTGTTCCGGCCCAGCCTCGCCAGGGCCCGGCCCCGCCCACCGCGCTTCGCACTTTGCCGCCCATCAGCCGAACCGTCAATGCGGCCACGCTCACCCGCACACTTCGCAATTGTGGTCGGGCGCACAAAGGGCGACAGCCCTACTCTATGCGCCCCCCTCTACTCACGCTGTCCGCCCGCACCCGCGCCCACGCAATCGCCGCCGACATCAACATCAACATCGACAGCGCCTCACCTCACCTCACCTCGACGCTGCTCGCCCCCCCGGCCTGACAATCACGATCGGCCCATCATCAGCGATCAATACAATTCCTATGCGCGCGCGCAGCACGTGCCCCGCGCACTGTAATTTTTCACATAAGCCGAGCGCGTGCTCACTAGTTGCTGCTATACTGCAACTACCGCTTAATTCGCCGCAACAACAAGTCATAAGCGCAATCGCAATAAACACAACAGCAATAAGCGTAACAGCAATAAGAAGCGCTGCCAATATCACCAGTGTGTCGTGTCTAATCTGCATGTCTGTTGTCTGCATATCTGCATGTCTACGTACCGTACGTAACTACATGCACTCTAATCCGCTATTGTGCCCCCCCGCCCGCTCCCGGAATCGCCAAAGAAACCCCTTTCGGCCGCCCACTACGGGACAGCATACAGAACTGCCGGCCCTGGCGCAATACACTGCAAGGTTAGCCCCCGCTTCCTTGCCGCTTCTTCGCCCGGCAGTAAATTGGAATACAGTATTGCCAATGCGTCGACGACGGACCGACGGACCACGAGCGGTCCAATCAATGTCCTGTGTGTGATGGATATCATCCTCCCGCTGCGAGGAGTGTGCCTCCGTTCGGCCCCGGGACCGGATGTTCCCTGATTCCCTGAGAACGACAGGCCCACACCAGCCCGACAGCCCGGCCCCCTGTCTTCTTTCTTCTTCCAGCTGGCGACTAATTCACGCCGAATGATGCCGCACCCGCATCAGCTCCAGTAGGAGCAGGAGCAGCAGCTTCGGAGCCAGGGCCCTGCGCCTGGCTGCCCTGGCCGCCGGGGCTGGGGCCCGTGCCCCTCCTTCGCGCACCTACGACGCCCTCGCGCCACGCTTCCCCGTCCGTGTTGATACTCTTGAACAGGCTTCTGCGCGCGCGCTGCGCCTGCGCGTGTAATTGAGTTTCGCGTTCGGTTGGTGTCTGTGCTCTGCCTCCGGACAGCTCGGACGCGGGCCGAGCATCGCCCCCCGTGGGCTCGGGCGGCCCGTCTGCCACCGTTCCGATCGCAGCCGCCGTTGTTGCCGCCTGCGGCTGGGCCTGCGGCGCCGTGGGGCCGATCGCCGCTGCTTCTCTGTCCGCGCTGTCATTTGTCGGCGGCGGAGATGCCGCCGCGCCCGGTGCCATGTTCTGGCGTGGCGAGGGGGCCTGCTGCTGCTCCTGCTGCTGCTGGGGTTGTACAGCTGGCGTGCTATGCGTGCGCTTGACCACGCGCAACCCCTGGGCAACCCTCTTGGCGCGCCCGCCCTTCTTCGCTTGCGCCGCCGCGTCCACCGCCCGCTTTGCCTCTTCGGGCACGAATGTAGACGCAGGCAGAGCCTGTGCGCCAGTAAGATCAAACTCGTCCAGGATCTCCTCGCCGATGAGCTCTGCATCCGTGTATCGCGATTAGCCCGCATACAGACGCGAGCGCGTTAGCAAGGTGGGCGCACCTTCGAGCACATCCTCCAATGTGATTACCCCTAACGGGTTGCCCTCCAAGCTTTTGAGGAACTACATAGACCGCTGGTTAGACAATAGCGTTCGCAAACAGATAATTCATCCCCTCACCCGCTCCGCCCCATCCCGGTCGAGCACCGCATCCGCAGGCATGGCCTGCTCGAGGTTATTCCCAATGCCAAAGCGTGCCGCACCCTCCTTCTTTGGCGCCGGCTTGCCCTTCTCAACGTCGTTGTTCGCAGTCGAATCGTCTTCCTCCTCACTGTCCGTGTCGCCCATATGCATCTTGTTCATGAACCGCCGGGTGAGGCTCTCCTTCGCCTCCTTGTGCGACTTGCTGTCCTCGTTCACCTTGGTCAGGTTCGGCTCTTGCTGCCGGGGGATGCGGGAGACTAGGGCCATGTGCGATCGGCCCTCCTGGAACCGATCAAGCAGCCCGAGTAGCGGCTCGTCGAACGGGACAATGGGGATCTTATTCAAAGGGATCGACCGAACGGGCGTAGCGTCCTCAGGATCCAGTAACACGCACTGAGCATAATCAACAACTGCCCACGAGGCAAGGCATGGGATACCTCACCTGCTTGACTAGGAGGATCCCCAGGCACTTTATTCGCTCCAGGTCTCCTTCCTTGGCCTTCTCGAATACAGGGATCCGCTAGCCACCGGTCTCAGTAACGTGAGTCTCTCCGCGTGGGACCACGTACCGAGTGCCCGGACTTGACGACCCTCGCGAGCGTCTCATAGTCCAGCTTGGCGTCCGCATCCAAGTAGAACACATCCTTGAGGGGAGTCATCGCATCCTTGACTTGCTTGACCTGAAAGTCCAGTGCCCCGCCCACGATGTGCACCGTGTCGCCTGCCAGGTCCCCTCCGAGCCCGCCCTCCCCAGCCAAGTGCATGTTGATGAGCTCCTTGAGCTCCTGCCGGCGGTAGATGATCCCCTGGTGCGGGCCTAGCACGAGCTCGAGGAGCTTCGCCACGGGCCAGGCGACGATGAACTGCGCTAGCGTGTTAGGACGGATTGCGAGAGTCGGTACGGGAGGGCACTTACGAGGAGGTAGATCAGCCCGCGCATTGGAATGACCATCTGGGCACCGATGACGAGGCCGTAGCGCGAGCACACGGACTGGGGGATGATCTCGGAGAAGCTGCACGAAGACAGGTCAGTTCCATGTCTGGGCACTCGGAATGAGCAGTCGTACATGACGATCAGTACCGTGGAAATGACGACGGAAGTGATGCCGCTCCCGAGCACGTTCTCGGAGACGACGGGCAGAGTCTCGTTCACGATCATGTTTGCGAGCAGCAGCGTGGTCTGTGTGAACTCGACTTTAGACTCAGTGTGCGGTCGGAGCATACAGCACGCACCAGGAGAAGATGGCCGTTCTTCCGTATTGGCATGATCTTGCGCGCATACTTCTGCTGCTTCGGAGAGCCGGACACGGACAGCACGTGCAGCTGCGTCTCGTCGAGGGACATGTAGCCCAGTGTGAGACCTGGTGTTTCCTTATCAGCAATTGCACGATAAATGCACTCCACACAGGTACGTACCCGCGAAAATCCCTGAGAAGATGACAAGAACGGGTATCATGACGGCTTGGACGATGTAGCCTGTGAGCGATGTGAGCACGGTGCCTGGTCGAAGATCGTCCGAGCTCGCAGCACGCACTGGCATCGTGCCCATCCCGCCTCGCAAACGTATGCAGACTCGACGCGGCATCCTGGCTCTGGGGTCGGAACGGCAGCAAGGCGTGCGCGAGGGCGGGGACGGCCTTTGCGAGCGGGAGGAAGACGGTGGCTGCGCGGTGGGAGGACTGTTTCGCCATGCACTTTATGTGGCTGTAGCTCTAGCTGTAGTACTGTAGGTGTCGTGTGTGGTGCTTGGGATGTGCTGGGCAGATGCAAGGTCAATGACCGGAATGCTGCGACGGTGACAAGAGGGGGGATTGGCTAGACTGTTGCAGAGGTGTACGTGAAGGGTCTAGTAGGACACTTTCCAGGCCGGCTCGGTGGGCTTGGCGCGCATGCCGACGCGCCGAGAGGTACCGATGATGTCACCGCGCAGAGGGTCGTGTGCACGACCATCGACGGCGCGATTCCTGCAGGTCTCGGTCCCTCTCCCCCAACGCACGTCTCCCTCTGGCAAAAGGTCTCTGTGGTCCGAGTGCATAGCAAGCCTCTCCGTCTTCACGTCAACGCAACGCAACCTCCCCACATCAATTAATACCGAGAAACCACAAAAGCCCACTCCCGTCTGCTCGCTGCGCTCCAGAAAGCCTCCCGTCCGACTGGGCGATAGCCCGAACAAGCTTCTCACATCCGAGACGGTGCGCCAGGGTGCGCCTCTAAGCTCCTTGTCTAGGCGACCCAGGCGGCTCAGGATGGAGGCTTCGATCCGACACGGGAGCCGTCTACCCTCACCCAGCCAACGTTACATTAGGGTACGCGCCACAATGACCCCACTTTACCCTTGCCTCTATAACAAGAGGCTTGCAGCCCTCGATGTCTCTGTTGTTAGCCTGGAGCTCTCTCCCTACCCGCACTCTGATCCACGACAGAGGGGGGGCGTGATCCCTGCGCCGCCTGCGATCCTGCGTTCTCCTTCGTCCTCCCCACCCGGCCTGCCCTGCCCCTGGCTTTGACTCACCTGCATACGCGCGCCGGTGACGTTGCCTGCCCGCCTCCCCCACCTCTCGATCCGTATTTCAACGTCCCCTCCCATACCCAATGGAGCGCGCTTCTACTCCTGCAAAGCCAACGAAGGACACACGGAAAGTGCGTTGGCAGCGCAAGATGAACTCGCGCACGCTCTTTGGGGACATCAGGAACGACCTGCTGGCGGCGGCGCTCGAGTTTGTCGGGACGGTGCGTTGACCCATGTATGGACCGTCGCCGCGTGCTGAGTGACTGTGTTGCAGATCGTCTTCCTCATCATTGGCTTGGGCGGCATCCAGGCGGCCGCGACGTCCTCATCGCTGCTCGCCGCTGCATCTGGTACGTCGAGCGGCGCCCAGTCCGCCAATGCGGTCGCCTCCATAGAGCAGCTCCTCTACATCTCCGCGTCTATGGGCCTCGGACTGCTCGTCGCCGGTAAGCTCGCCCCTCCCTCCGCACCCCCCGTCACTCATGTATGCGGCAGTATGGCTCTTCTACCGCGTCACAGGCGGGGTGTTCAACCCGGCCGTGTCGACCGCGCTCCTCCTAGTGGGCACGATCAACCCAGTCCGCTTCGTCCTCTACTGCCTGGCCCAGCTTGTGGGCGCCATCGTCGCCTCGGGCATCCTGCTCGGTCTCACCGGCGGGCCGCTCGTCGTCACCCCCTCCCTGGGGCAGAACGTCAACCCGGCGCAGGGGGTGTTCATCGAGATGTTCCTCACGAGCTTCCTAGTGTTCGCCGTGCTGATGTGAGCTGCTCCGCGCACATATATCTTGTATTCTCCCCTCGCCCGAGCTGACCGTCTCCGCTAGGCTCGCAGCGGAGAAACATCGCTCAACCGCGTTCGCGCCCATCGGCATCGGCTTGACACTCTTCTCCTGCCACCTGTTCGGCGTCCTCTACACCGGGGCCGGGATGAACGCCGCACGCTCGTTCGGGCCCGCAGTGGTGTCCGGGTTCAGCCACGATCACTGGGTTGTACGTCGCCTATCCCTCCACACTGTGCACGCGTAGGTCTGACGGGATATACACAATAGTATTGGGTCGGCCCGTTCCTCGGATCGCTCCTCGCCACAGCGCTCTACGCATTCCTGAAGCACGTCAAGTACTGGGAGCTCAACCCTGACCAGGACGTGGACGACTACGTGCGCCCTCTCACCGTCCCACAATCACCCGTACAACGCCTGACACCCCGTACAGACGCAGTCCCCAGACGACCCTGTCGTGCGCGCGCGCTCTCTGAGCTTGAGCGTCGGCTCGCGTGGCCATGGCCATGGTAACGGTAGCGGCAACAGCAACAGCGAGGACAGGGATAGCGGCGCCTCGTACGCCCGGCGCAACCTCACGGACGGGAGGTACTGCGCCTCCCCGCCGCCGATGCTCGCCCCTACGCTCGCTACGCGTACGGGGGTGACAGAGAAGCCGGGGACGGGGCATGTTGGCGCGGTCTAAGTTTGGGCGGTGCACATACAGGACAGGAAAGAACCATGAAGAAAGAACCAGAAAGAACCAGACAGAACAGAAATGGTGAAGATCACAATCGTTTATCGCGGAAAGGCCGGTTATGATATCTCCAGAGTGGTATTACTGTATTGCTAGAATAGTCATACGTCGTAGATATGCAGACACAATCATCCAGCTCACGCTTTTAGGTAGGCTGCATACGCTCGATCCAGATCCTCGCACGAAGTAACAAGTGACAAAAGTTGAAGTCGATCGTGGGCTACTTCGTGGTGTTGTAGTTGTAAGTTAGTTGCAGTTGTTGTTTGGTGTTGTGTGGTGGTGTATTTTGTCGAGTTCCCCGGGGTTGTTTCTCTTGAGGTTTGGCCACCGACCATTTTCAAGTTCTCGTCAACCGTTGTTTGAATCCAGAAGAGGCTGGGACCTTCACTTCCTTGGGCCATCTGCCCACCGAGCGGTAAGGATAATCGCTAACCCTTGCCCGATCAGAATCGCCGTTTTCTCGGTAAGGGTCCCAATTACTAGACCCCACATGACCCCATGACCCAGTTGCGTCATTGGTCGTAACGGGGTCCACATTGAACCAACAACGGCCGGTGCACACCAACAAGTACTACTGTCCCCTAAGATGTGTGTTGAACATCGGTAACACACGAAGTGGCGAGCTCGTTCTGGCTGAACATATTCATTGTTATTTGCTTGTTGTACTACAAGTCACTATTATAACACTTGGGGGTACTGTTACAAGGACGCGGTGGTCAGAGGTGGCGCGTCAACCTCAGGAGGGCGGCGCTTCGTCCGCTAAACACGGCAGTCAGCATACAGGAAGATTGAGGGCAGGGCCGACACGCACGCTTCAGAATACCCTCCCTCACAAGCTCAGATGGCCTGGGCCTGGCCTCCAGCTTGTGCTCCAGAGTGTTCTCGAGGCGGGAACGCTCTAGAGCAGCCTGCTGAGCGTGCAGGGCGGGCGCAACATTGGTGTCTGTGCATACATGTCACTATTATGCAGATGCGACGTAAGCAGATGCAATCATACCCTTGAGGATGTTCCTATCGACCAGGTCCTTCTTCTCAGGCCTGCCCTTCAGCGCCTTCTCGAGGTTGTTCCCAGCGTCACTTGGAGAAATAGGGGTCTCATCCGGCTGCACGGTGGGTTCAGAGTCCCCTAGAACGGCAGCGGCCGTGTCAGTAGCGACCTGCTTCACTAAAGGCGTATATGCGTGAGAATTGCCTCATATATGCGTGTTGAATGGACGTACCCGTAGCAGCCGCACTGGAGAGCGTCGAAGACACGGTGGCTGCCGCGGCGGAAGCGGCTTGGGTTGCCTGAGTGGCCAGGGACGAAGTAGTATCAGAGATAGTCTGGGCTGTTGCACCGTCAGCATACGTTCACTACAGCAGCCAGTGCCATACCAGTAGTCTTCTCAGCCATGATGATGATCGTTCAAGTCGATGTGTGAGTGGCAGGAGGAGAAGGTTCGGGTTCAAGGAGACGCGCTCCAAGAGGTGGCTGTTACCGCCGCCTTCTGAGGGGCGCGCCGTCATTCCTCCGCAGTCACCCTCCGTGTCGCACCTTCGCGTCCCACGTCGTCCCCTACCCTTGCTCGCTTCAGACGACGAGCTCGCTTCTTTTCACAACCCCCATCTGCTTTCGGGACGAGCTGTTCGAGCTCGAGCGTTGTTGTCTGTCATGCCTCGACCATCCGTTGCTGCGGCGATCGCGCTCGCATCACTCCTGCAATCATGCACCGCGTTCTACCTGCCAGGTACCGCGCCTGTCGACTACTCCCCCGGCGAGCAAGTGCCGTTACGAGTAAACAGACTAACGCCTATGGTGGGACCCAATGATGCGAAAATAGTGCGTTTGATCTCGTTGTCTTTCGAACTTTGTACTAACAACATTATCTAGAAATCCCTGATCAACTGTGAGCAACCTTGTTCGACACCCGCGGGGTGCATATACCAAGGCGCTTATCCGTGCAGATGATTACTACAACCCGCAATTCCATTTCTGCGAGCCAGAAGGCGGTCCGACAAAGATGCCCGAGTCGCTCGGCAGCATCTTGTTCGGAGATCGTATCTTCGACTCTCCATACGATGTGCGTTGCTAGCGCGTTTCTACCCCGAGCTTATACTAATGGCGCGACACGCTAGATCAAAATGCTCGAGAACGTCTCCTGCGCAACCCAGTGCTTGTCTGTGATCCCTGCCGAAGATGCGAAATTCATCAACGAGCGCATCAAGGAAGACTATGCGATCAACTGGCTTGTTGATGGGCTCCCTGCTGCGGAGATGAAGCAGGATGAGAGGACTGATGAGATATTCTATGATACTGGCTTCAATCTTGGCAAGGACGAGGGGGCATTCGAGGAGTTGCCAGCGATCAACAACCATTATGACATTGTCATGCAGTACGTCCTGTAGACTTCATCACCTGACGCGCTTTGCTGATGCTGCTGCAGATACCATGTTCGTGATAACAATCACTACCGTGTCGTCGGCGTTCTCGTGTGGCCAAGGAGGTATGGCGCATCATTTAGACTCGGAACCCTATCTCATTGTATTCTAGTATCGAAGCAACAACCGAGACTCCAGATTCTCAGCGCTGCAACCGCAACGCCCCTCCAATGCTCTTAAATGAGGGCCGCACCAACTCCATCTACTACACGTATACCGTTGCATGGGAGGTAAGTCCTTTGCCGTCTTCCGCCTCATAAGATGCTCAAACATATGTTTCACAGGAATCCGAAACCCCTTGGGCTACTCGCTGGGATCATTACTTGCATATCTTCGACCCGAAAATCCACTGGTTCAGCTTGATTAACTCCATTGTCATTGTCATCTTCCTTTGCGTCATGGTTTCTATGATTCTCCTGAGAACTGTGTCCAAAGATGTGCGTCGATCTCGTCGCTTGTGTAGTATTTGTGCACTGATGTTCCTATAGATCCACCGTTACAATGCCCTTGACCTGACGGTTCGTCGATGTTGTACAATATGCCTATTTCGTTTCTGACACCCATGGCAGGAGGACGTGCAAGAGGATTATGGCTGGAAGCTCATCCACGGAGAGGTCTTCCGTCCGCCACGTTGGCCCATAGTGCTGGCTGTCATGGTCGGCAATGGTGCACAGTTAGGTGCTATGGTTGCTGTTACCCTAGGTGAGAATTTTGTGACGGCGCTATTTTGTGTGCTGATATGTACGTCATGATAGTGTTTGCTCTTCTTGGTTTCCTGTCGCCTTCCAATCGTGGTTCGCTTGCCACTGTCATGATCATCTGCTGGACTCTCTTCGGCGGGTAAGACTAACCTCCATGATTTCCTGAGAAGTGCTGAGTCTTGTGTGTAGCGTTGCGGGTTACATGTCCCAACGTACGTATATGACCATCGGAGGAGAGGATTGGAAGAAGAACGTGTTCTTCACCGCAACCGTTATGCCTGGGTATGTCCCCGTACCCGGCATCCATGATGTATTCCTAATACATCCTCCCCAGATTCGTATTTGCCGTTGTATTCTTCTTGAACCTTTTCCTCATCGGGACAGGCTCATCAGGAGCAGTTCCATTTGGCACAATTCTGGCCATTGTGCTCCTCTGGTTCGTGATCTCGGTGCCCCTGACTGCTGTTGGTGCCTTCTTCGGAATGAAGCACGGCGTGAGTACCACATCCGGCATGTCACGTCTCGTTGGCTGACCTCGTGATGCAGGCGGTTTCTAACCCTGTCCGTGTGAGCCCCATTCCTCGTCAGATCCCTCCCGCACCGAGGTATTTGAGGCCATGGGTAAGCCGAAGGATACATTACTGCTCCAGCCTCTGACCATTTGATAGGCTGCTGCGCTGTTGGCTGGTATCTTGCCATTTGGTGCTGCCTTTGTCGAGCTCTACTTTGTGCTGTCAAGTCTATTCGGATCTCGAGCCTACTATGCATTCGGCTTCTTGGCTTTGACCGCCGGTGTCGTGTGCGTTACGACGGCGACTGTTACTATCCTCTTCACCTATTTCATCCTGTGTGCGGAAGAATACCGGTATGTTATAAGTGTTGACTCCCTTGGTACGTATTGCTGATGTGCTATTAAAGATGGCATTGGCGGTCATTCCTCATCGGTGGCGGAAGTGCCTTCTGGCTCATCACCTATGGGCTCTTCTATTGGGCATCGAGGTTGTCGCTGGATTCTTTCGCAAGCGTTGTGTTGTATCTCGGCTATCTGTTCCTCATTGCACTTTTCGATTTCCTCATTACAGGTAAGTTTCTGGAAGCCCAGATTAGACCTGAAACTGAAGTTGCAAAACAGGCACCATCGGGTTCCTCGCTACCTATTGGGCAATGCGCAAGCTATACGGCGCCATCCGTATTGATTAGTCATTGTATATATCGTATAGACAGTCCTCAATCATCTGTATCAAGATTACTGGTATCGGTCGGGAACTTGAGTGACTATGATCAAATGCTTCTTCTTCCCGGCCCGTAAGATAGCAAAGCGATCCTTAATGAAATCTCGCCGGTCCAGCTTCTTATCACTATCGTCCAAGCGCTCGTTATTGAGATAGAAGCCTTTCTGATTGATGGTCCGCCGTGCAGTGGCTTTCAGACCGTCAGACAAAGGGCGCGAACGTGGGGAATTGCCCTTACTCTTTGATGGTATCATCCCGTACTTCCTGGTGAGTTCTACAACCTCCTTGCGCCAAACATCGCCCCATCCAAGCTGCACTAATCGAGGATCGCCCTCAAATGCCTCCAAGATGTCGTCGGCTTCGAGCTCTTCAATGTTTGTTCCGTACAGCACTTGTGTCATCGTCCGTGCGCGGAAGAGCCCGTCCTCTGTCAAGCACTCAGTCGGCACACATAAACCAGGCGGCGCTGTTGCTTACCTCCATGGACAAGCTGGGTGAGCTCCTCTGCCAGCCTCTTCTGAGCGACGCGAAGCTCGGGATCAGCCTACACAAGGTCAAATCAGGTGTTGCTCCTCATGAAGGGTGCCATGCACACCTTTTGCCACTCCATGAGCTCGGTGATTTCTTCCTCAGAAAGAAAGGTGAGCATCCGGAGATATTTCTCCACATCCTCATCTTCCACGCGAACGAAGAACTGCAAGATTGTTAGAATAGGATATGCTGGCCAGCAGTTCGCCTGACCTGATAGAAATCGAACACTGGAGTCTTCTCCTCTTTCAGCCACACCGCATTTCCGGCGCTCTTCCCGAATTTCTCCCCGCTACTCGTCGTCAGTAGCGGGATGGTCAGCCCATACGCCTCTGCGGCGAATCCGACATAGTCCGTCGTCAGATGTCGTATGAGATTTGTGCCGGCCGTGATGTTACCCCACTGGTCGGAACCTCCGATTTGTATATTGCAGTGGTACTCTTTGTGGAGGACGTAGAAGTCATATGCTTGCAACAATTGGTAGGAGAACTCGGTGAAGGATATGCCGCTTTCCGATTCTAGTCGTGCTTTTACACTACATTCACAGTTAGTGACTAACTCAAACATCTGCATAAGTGCTCTCACCTGTCCTTGGCGATCATCTGGTTTACGCGTGCGTGTTTCCCAACGATGCGCAGGAACTCAATCATGGTCATTTTACCAAGCCAGTCGGAGTTATTCACAACCTTCGGCGTGACTTGTGTTTCCGTAACAGAAGGCATCCTCTTAGCAGCATATGCCGCACCACGCTCGAGAAACCGGTGCATCTGGGTCGTGATGCTTTCCACATTCCTGGCGAGATCGTCCTCTGAGAGGAGGTTCCGCTCAGACGACCGCCCAGAGGGATCTCCGATCATCCCGGTACCTCCACCAACCTGTGCTCCTTCATTGAATAACGAGCTAGCAAGCACATGGAAGCCACTCACGAGCGCGATTACTTGGTGCCCTCGAATGTGGAAATGCAGCAGTGTCATGAGGGCGACCAGGTTTCCAACATGAAGAGAGTCGGCCGAGGGGTCTACGCCCAGGTAGACTGTCGACTTCCTGCTCGTCACCTCGGGCAAAGACGGGCTACCGTTACATGTCAAGTAGGTGATGGCTATTTGGCTATGGGACGCACCTTGTCGTGTCATGGAGTAGGCCTCTAGCCGACAGCTCATCGACGACATTCGCTCGATGAGAGTTGAATCTCCTCCCTCCAGTGAATGCAGTCCGTCCTATGATGCGTCCATAGTTCAGAATAAGCCGCAAATGCAGCATGGATTTCGAGCAGGGAGACCTCAGAGTAGGTGTCCTCGTTCGTGATGGCGATGAGCTGCAGAGTGAATGTCCCTCTCTCTCATGCCCAGGCGCCTGATATTTCCCGTCAGGGTCCTCTAACGTCAAAAAGTTCGGTGACATCTTGACTCGGATCCCGTGCGCTGCTGGCCGATACCTTCCTGTATTGATACCAACTCAAGAATCAGTCGCGTTGGCTTCTCCAGCCATCGCTGCGCATATTCGTACTGCTGCGAGGCTCTCCGCCATGCAGTTCGAGGTCATTGCAAAGTGTCACACCACACGCGCTCGTGTGTCCAGCATGACTATGGCTCGTGAGTGACACGCTCTCAAACCAGATCTCAGCTGATCGGCAAGCAGATGGTACAACATACTTGCCCACTTTCATGCCCGTCGCGACACAAGGCGCATTGAAGGGTCTAACTTCCCAACAGGTAGAGGCACTGGGAGTGACATTGATCTTGAACAACACCTACCATCTCAACTTACGACCGGGCACGAAAGTCCTTGATGCTGCTGGAGGGGCACATAAGTTCCAGGGATGGAGGAAGAACCTGCTTACAGTGCGCATGTATATTGTGATCACTGATCAGTTGTTGACAGCTGCTGCAGGACAGTGGAGGCTTCCAGATGGTCAGCCTCAACTCCTTTACCAAGATCACCGAGGAAGGCGTGTTGTTTGCGAGCCCGTTCACCGGGGAGCCGACAATGCTCACAGTGCGTCAATCGTTCTTTATACTGTGTCTCTTCTGAACGTCAGCAAAGCCTGAGGAGTCTATCGGCATCCAGGTTGGTGACTGTTGATACTGTGTTCATACCCCTCGGGCTGAAGACATCCAGTAGCATTCTATTGGAGCGGATATCATCATGCAACTGGACGATGTTGGCGCGTCCCTTACTTGCTTGTAACATGAACTATCATCTGACTTTCTAATCTAGTGCACTCTTTAACTACCGGTCCCCGAGTCGAGGAAGCTATGTGGCGCTCAATACGATGGCTCGACCGATGTATAGCGAAGCACAAGTCGAGCGGCAGGATCGATCGACAAAACCTCTTTGCGATCATTCAGGGTGGTCTGAACCCTGAGCTGCGGCAGAAGTGCGTAGACGAGATGATCAAGAGGAAACCGGATTTGCCCGGGTATGCTATCGGCGGGCTGAGCGGCGGTGAGGAGAAGGACGTATTCTGGAAGATGTGAGCATGGTTTCACTCGGTTCTGTCATCGTCTGACATCTGTGCAGCGTGAAACAATGTGCAGAGCAGCTTCCAGAAGATCGACCACGATACTGCATGGGTATCGGATTCGCGGAAGGTAAGCCTGGAGTCCGGGTTCCCTATGCAATGTTGTTCATGCAGAGTACAGATCTTTTGGTGTGTGTCGCCCTCGGCGTTGACATGGCAGATTGCGTGTTCCCCACGTAAGGACGTTCTATGCTCAAGAGAGCAATTTGCTGATGAGACCAGGCGAACTGCTCGCTTCGGTGTTGCTCTGACTAAGGATGGTCCTCTCAATCTCCGCCTCGAGCGCTACCGAACAGCATTCGTCCCCATAGACGAGAAATGTCCCTGTCCCACATGTACATCAGGCATGTCCAGGGCGTCACTACATGACCTCGCCACGCACGAAACTGTTGCTGCCCATGGTGAGTACGCCCGTTCCATAATTTCTTTTTCATATTTATCTCGTCGGACAGCCATCACACAACACAATCTTGTGTTCCAAGCTGCCGTTATGGGTGGTGCCCGAGACGCGATAATGGAGGGTCGCTTCCCTCAGTATCTCAAGGACTTCTTCCGACGATACTTTGCAGACGCCGCCTACCCCAAGTGGTGTGTCGACGCACTCAGAAGCGTCGGCGTGGACATACTGGAAGGCATCGAGAACCCGCGAATAGTGGAAGGGAAAGGCGCCAAGTGGGATTACTCTGACAAACCGCCGAAGTAGAAAAAACCATGATTGTAATGTACAGTGTAGTGTAATGATACTAATGCCTTCCCTTGCGGCTTGGCCGCGCGTTCCTCTCCTTCTTGCGAGAAGCGACCTGCCGATCTTTCCGGATCTGCTGGGCGCTCTTGAGCTCGCTTTTGACCCGTCCAACAGGCTTGCCCTTGAACCGTGGGTTCTTGCCGGGCTTGCCTCCTTTCTTGCTGGGACTAGCTGCATCAGGCGGTTCCGATGCCCCCTCTTTCTTCTTTGTCTGTCGGAGCTTTCGCTCATAGTTGACATGCTTTGGATCCAGAGGCTTCGCTTCAGTGGTCTTCTGATGCCTAAACTTCTTGTTGCCGGCCGAGCTGTGTCCTCTTCTGGCATTCTCAGGCTCAGCTTCGCCAATACGAGGTAGGCTGGTTTTGTTCTTCGTCTTCCATTCATCGAACCGACCACTTCGGTACGTCGCAGGCAGACGAGCACCGCTCTCAGTCTTGAGGATCTTCACGTTATCAGCTCCCTCGCCGCTTCCTTTGATGAACTTCTTCTTTTTCTTGTCCCAGTTGAGCTGGGAGCCATGTCGCTGACGACCAGTCAAAGCCTCATCTCCGGTCAAATCGAACGTTGCGGTTCGGGCTTGCTCCAAGAAGGAAGCACCATCGCGCATTGAATACCTGTAGCATCGGTCAGCCATTGAGTCGGACATATGAAAATCAAGGCTTACCCCTTCTCCGAGATCGCGTCCTTTTGGTAATGAGAGATGTAGAACTCGGGATCCTGGTACTTCCCCTGACTCGGCCCAGCCAGAATTGGCCCATCTGCCTCCTCTTCCTCCTCAAATATTTGCGCTTCTTCTTGCTCGCCATTGCCCTCGCCATCCTCATCCTCCTCAGCGGCAGGACCGGCGAGTCTCTTCTGCGCCCTCGACAACGCAGATCTTCTGACCTTCATGACGGAAGCCCCAGGCGTCTTGCCCCTACTCCCGATCTCGAACACTGTCTCGTGCGGCTTGAAGGAAGCGATAGCTTTCATCAGGGCAACCTTGCTGGTGCTACCCTGGAAGTCGTCGTGCCGTCCAAAGATGGGATGGATCCTCCCCTCTCCCTCTGCTTTGACAAGCTGCTTGGCCCGCTCATAGCTCAAGTGACTCGCCTTTGACTTCGAGCGCTCGTACATGCTATGGCCGCGGCGCATGATCTCCCGCAGACCGGGCAGGTGTGCATGTCGGTCCGCCTCCATCCGCCTGATGTTTTCGATCTCGTCGTCCAGGACCTCGCGGGGAACTGTACCATACACGAGCGATGTGGTGTATGTACTCTCGTCCGGGGCAGTGCTTTTGAGTGGGCGACCCAGAAACAATTGCAGATCGAGCATATAAGGCAAGTCCGTATTGGTGATCAAGGACCATGCCCAGCCCTTGCGGCCCGCACGAGCTGTACGACCAACACGATGCACAAACACCCTCGCACCAGCAGGGAAATCGTAGTTGATCACGTTCTCTAGGACGGGAATATCGATACCGCGAGCTGCGACGTCGGTGACGACCAGAATGTTGGTGATGCCCTTGCGGAATCGGGCCATCTGGAGCGTACGGGCCATCTGGTCCAGGGATCCATAGATGTGCGAGACCGAGTATCCGGCCGCTTCGAGGAAGTTGGCCAAGTATTCGACGTGATGCTTCGTAGCGGCGAAGATCAAGGACTGCCTCGGGGCAGCGGCTGCTCCATCAGCCCTGCCCTTGCCTTCCTTAATCTCGTTCTCCCCAAGTGGGACCTTGATGACCTCCTTCAACAGGGCCATCAAAGCGGCGTCCTTCTCCGCCTGTCGGATGCGGAAGAACGCCACCTTGAGATCGCTGCTGATCTTGCTCTCAGCGTCAAGTCGCACGAACTTGGGATCCTGCAGACCGGCTTTCGTGAACTCGACGAGCGTGCTTGGGAGCGTGGCGGAGAAGAGGAGGGTCTGACGGTTCGTAGGAAGCCGGTGGAGGATTTCGTGCAGAGCGGTCGCGAAGCCTTGCTCGAACAATCTGGACGACATCAGTACAACTTCGCAAGCTGGTAGAGGCAGTGCTCACCTGTCAGCTTCATCGAACACAACGTAGCTTATGGACTTCAAATCTAGATTCATCTCGACAGCAAGATGCAGGAGCCGACCAGGCGTGGCAATGATACTACAAGAACCCGATCAATATCCCGATTTCCAGGAATGCCTGAGAGGCACTCACACATCCGGGTTATTGGTGATCATCTCAAACTGCTCATCTAGTCCTTCTCCACCAACGATAAGTCCCCACCTGAGAGCCAAGCTGGCCTTGTCTCCCTCACCACTCTCCTTATCACCCGAGAGCCACCCCCTACTCAGGTCTTTCCCGACCTTCAGGATCTGCAGCGCCAGCTCCCTAGTGGGTATCAGTACCAGCGCGCGGGCGCCAAACGTCGTCTGATGCCGGCCGCCTAGACGCTGCAGGAGCGGAATCAGGTAGGCGAGCGTCTTCCCTGAACCGGTACGGGCCATGCCGACTAGGTCACGAGGAGGGGCCGCAAGGAGGGCGGGGATTGCGAGCCGCTGGATGGGCGTTGGGTGCTGGAAGCCGCGGACTAGGAGAGCTCGGAGAAGGGGTGGTCGAAGTCCTAGCAGATAATGAGCACATCACTACCTGATCAATCGAAAGGGACATACCCATGCTCTGGAAGCTCCCTCCGCCGACAGCACCCTTGGCTACGTTGCCCTTCTTCGACTTTGAATTCTTGACCACCTCAGTTCCAGCTTTCACGTTGTGCTTCACCATCAAATTGGCGATAAACTCGTCCTCATCCACATCTTCTCCTTCCGCGCCTCTTTCTCCTTTGTGACTTGGGTCACCTTTCGATACCTTTCTCTTCTTCGCTGGATGCGACCTGATGAGTGCATCGGCGATATCGACATCATCCTCATCGCCGAACGATATCCATCCAGCTTCTTCGCTCTCGCTCCCATTGTCCTGAGGTTCAGCGGATCGTGCGCGCTTCCGGTCCACCATTTTTGCGATGTGCTCGGACAGGTAGGAGATGAGCGAAGAGAGCGCTCATGAGGGGCAGACCCTTTGGCAGTGAGGAACTTTTTGCACTGCCACTGGGGCATTGCCTGGTCATGGCCGCAGCCAATCAGAAGCCTACTTGCGTTTAGCGGACAGCGGCGACACGCCTCCGCGTCGAGCGCAACCGCTGTCCGCGCTTCTATACGCGCACTTATTTGATCTCAATCCATTTCTGCTACTTTCTCTGGAAGACTGATTCCAATATGCTCTGAATAGGAGACCAGCTTGTAAACAATGAAAGAATGAGGCATTGAACCAAGGTGATACGGACGCGTCTTTACTTCCGTCGACGCGACGCGTTCCCCATTTCCCCCTCATTCCAACGACCATTCACGGGCACACAGTACATAGCCGTCCACCACCATGTCCGTCACCGACTCGCCCGCAATACCACATCTGTCCTCACAGGACAACCTGATTGACCTCAAAGACCTCTCGCTGTCTGATCTTGCTGTCCCCGATACGCCTCGACCACCAAAGCCGTTCAGCCTGTTCGCCGACACTCCTGATGCGCCGCGAGCCACCGCCACCACGGGACCTGGCGGCATCGTACCCTATGCCACTACCTCTGCTCTGAATGGAAATGCTGCGTCAGACAAGAAGAGCATGCGGGAGGAGATGGATGGCGAGGTAGAGCCGAAGCCGCGAGGTGCACGAACAAGCAGGGAGGAAAAACTGGAGACGGAGCTGTTCGAGCTCAAGCAATTGAATCAAGTATTTTCGGATTACTTGGGAGCATTGGAGGCAGCAAAGGACCATAATGCCGTACGTTGCGCTTCACCCTTCGAGCCGTGTGTCGGTGGCTTACCCATGTGCAGCGGCTGGCCGCACAAGTGGACCGTACGAACGCCTTGCTGGATAAGTATGTGGCTGTTCTTGGACAAGCACAACATACACAAGACCTCCTACTCAATCCAGAGTGGCAAGGCGCGGAAGCAGTAAGTGTCACCCTACACGTCCCTGTCACCCTTCTGACCACAACCAGGACGAGCTCGCGATTCTCGAGCAGCAACAACGAGAGCGTGAGGAGCGAGCACGCGCGGCGAGAGAGGAGAAAGAGCGAAAAGAGCGCGAAGAGCGGGAGAAGATCGCAAAAGCTGAACGGGAAGAGCAGGAACGAGAAGCTCGAGAGCGGAAGGAGGCTATGGGTACCCGAGGCAGAGGACGCGGCGTGACTGGCGTTCGGGGCGTACGGGGCGTACGAGGAGTCCGCGGCACCACCAGCACCACCTCGTCAACGCGCGGCCGTGGTACATCTTCGACGTCCAGCAGCGATGGCCCAAAACCGCGACAGTCCATGATGCCACGGCCCTCTGTAGCGGTAGGGCGAGGGCGAGCCAGGCCATGATCGCTGTTTGGCTGTTCCATATGTCAATAGACGCGTTATGTTCCTGCGGAGGACTCTGTACTTTTAATATTTATTTCACCCTCGTCTGTCCATGGATAATCAATTGATTTTTGCCTCTGATTGGCTACAGGAATGATTGGGCATACGCGAGTGCTGGCGCACTGTCCGTTTGTCTAGGTATTCATACAAAACAAGGGCAACAGACGGATGCTACGATGAAGAAGGAACTGGTATTAGCCGAAAGACAGTTATGGGTCGCGTGTCATGGCCATGTCGGAATGTGTTGCCTCCATGGTCTTCCTCTCGCTCTCCTGCCTGTACTGCCTCGGCAGCAGTGCCATGCCCGCAATGTACGCAAAGCTAATCACGCCGACCCAGACAGCCCACAGAATGAGCATCCCGTGGGGCGCGGTGCGGCCGGTGATGAGCGGCCACTGGTCGGTGAAGCCGGCGTAGATGACGTAGAAGGACAGGGCGAACATCCCCACACCGATGATTCCGTGCGCGTAGTTCTGCGCGGGGCGGGAGGACCAGCCGCCCTTGGGCTTGACGTAGTGGATGATGAAGCCGAGGATCCACTGGACGCAGGCAACGACAAAGAGGGCCAGGCCGGCGCGCTAATGGTTTTGTTAGTGAAGGTGTCAGCAATGGCGGGAAAGTGAGCGTACTGTGTGGGGAGTGTCGAAATGCGGCACCATGCTGTTGTTGACGAGGTGGATGCCGTAGCCGACACCAGCCACCGCGATGGGCAAGGCGAACCAGAAGTTGATGATCCAGTGGATGAGGAACCACTGCGGGATGAAAGTGCGCGCAAGGCGGGCGAAGAGCCCACCGAGCGGCATCAGGATGCCGAAGGCCAAGGAGCAGAGAACAGCATGGGCGACGATCTGCATGTCCGCGGAAGTGAAGGGCGCCTCCTGTGTATCGGTTGGCGGAGGCACGTTGCTGTCGCCACTGTCGTCGCTGGTAGCACTTGGGGTGGCAGAAGAGGCAGGGAACGAGGCCGTCAATGAAGGGGCCAGGTTGGTCAGCGGCTTGGACAGGTCAAGCGTGTAGGGGGACTGGTCGTAATGCTGGATGAGCATGGCATCGACGGCGCTGGATGACGGCCGGACGGCAGAAATCGACCACAATAAGTTTTGTTGGGGGTTTGGGTCCGACGGGATGGTGTAGACAATTCGAGTTTCGCTGGCACCGAGTGTGGTCAGTTGTTGGTTCAACGTGGCCACACGGGGAGGGTTGGCTTGGACGGTCGGCATCACGTATTCGCTTGCCATACGCTGCGAAAGCGTAACTGTGCCATCGTCATTGGGCCAGAGGACAACCAAAGGCGATCCGGGCATCTGAGCCCCAAATCCGGTTCCAATCCATCCGATCTGGCTGGCGGGTTGGGGAACAAGCACCTCGACTATGGGAGAAGCGGGAAAGTTATAAAGAGGCTCGGGAGGGCAAATCAGATTGCGACCTACACGTTGTTGTGCTGCCGTTCAGGATAGCGGTGATGCAGAAATGGGAGTTGCACATGGAGTCCCCAGTCTGTGCTTGGACGCCGGAAAAGCCCATAGCGGCCAGGGCAGCCACGATGGCTGAGAAGCGAGTTCGTACCATTGCTTTGGTGAGGGTGGGGAAGAGTAGGACGGAGAACGTAGAGAGAGACAACGACGAGCAGCCAAACTCAAGGAGTGGACAGTCTTAAAGGCGAAAGGCGCGTAGGAACGGTTCTGCCCGCCCCCCCATTGTGTATTTAAGATCGAACCGGTTGACCAACCAGCCGCCAGAGAATTGCCAGGAAGACGGAAGGCGCTGCGTCCTTCCGTCACTGACGCCTGTGAGACAGTGTGGATCCTGCTGCGGAGCGGGCCCACAAGCAAATCTTTGCAGAAGAAGATAACATGATATGCGTCTCAAATGAGGTGCATGCTTAGGCAAGGTGACGGTAGTAGGCGCTCGATCATGTTACTTGGCAGGGTGGAAGTGGCAGGCGGCCGAGGAGGCTGTGCGGACCGCCTTGTTCCTCGTACGATCCTCTTCCGTCAAACCCATGTTTGAATGGAAGCGCCTTCGCCACCCGCCACCCAGGCATGTGCCGGCCACCCACCGTTCATTCATTCGTCGCTGATCAAAAGAGGAGCACCCTGCTGCCATAGCACGATTGCGGTGTAGCCAACTGCTGCGGAGGCCCTTCTCAGGCTTTTCACGGAGGAAACCTCTCCGGCCCTTTGGAGCAAGTTTATATAAGATAGGAAGCGCCCACAGTCCATTTCTGGCAACCAACGCCCATAGGCTAGGGTGATGACCTCGCGAACGCAAGCCCATCCTTCTGGCCTAAATATACCATGGCATTGTCTTATCCCCAAATCGTTGGGGCTTGAGTGTACGGCAGATCGTCGGCACGTGCCCCCTCCCGGTCGACGGGTAATGTCCTCCTAGCAAACCCGTCCCGTTCCCCGCTGCCGGTTTGTGGAATGATCGGGCTTGATGAGTCCTCCACTATACAGCAGCATTACGCATTACGCCCCCGGCGGACCGCATTACACTCGAGTTGATTAGAGCTGTACGACATCCCACCCGTCCTTCTCGCCTATGGTGCTGCGCAGTCCCGCCCACAGGGAATCCACGATTGTCGCCCCGTTCGCGAGGCCAAACACGAGCGTCGAGGCGTAGAAGAAGTTGGCATTGCCCGTGCCGGCGTCGAGCCAGAGGTAGTGAAACAAGGGAAGGAGGACCGCCGCGTGCAGGTGCAGCAGCGCCGTCACGAGCGGGTGGCGGAAATCTATCCCTCGTCAAACGTGTCCTGCTCAGCGGGACAGGGCCAAGTACGTACAGGTATAGATCTCCGGGAATAGCCCAAGCAGGGACACGTACAGCCCAGCGTCGGATAGGGTCGGGTATGACTTGAAGGTCGAGATGATTCCCTGCAGCAGGAAGAATGCGAAGAGGGGATCATGCCTGTGCAGCAGGATCAGCGATGATGATGCATTGCATATGCGCTCGGCAGCCGACTGGGCACGGACTGGAATTTGAGACATATTGGGGCCACGTATATGAGGGGATGCAGCTGCATTGGGCGCGGTCATCAGTCGTACGATCGACCTACTGCGCACGGGTGACGGGAACAGGCTTACGGAGAAGGTGAGCAGGAAGAACGGCCGGTAGTGATCGAACATCTCCGTGAAGAAGTACCACCACAGTCCGGGATTCGGCGTCAGATCGGGGAGCATGACACTAGAGCCTTCTGGGTCAGCACGGCTATTACTATCACGGGCAGGGAGAGGGACGCACGTAGCACCCCATGTTTGGAGCACCCAGCCCCAGCTCCCGGCGACGAATGTGGACGCTCCGGCGAAAGCAATCGTGTACAAGGCGAACTCTCCAACGGCACGCCCGGCGGCATTCAGATCCACTTTCCGCGGTACGGCGGTGGCTCTCGGGCCGGAGAGGACGATCATGACCAGCGGAACGAGGAGGAGGACGGCGGGGAGGGAGGAGAAGGAGAGGAGGGCGAGCAGGAGCACTGCGGGGGAGGGGCGTTGGAGGACGGCGAAGCGCAGGGAGAGGAGGAGGAGGGCGTTGTCGAGCGAGGAGGTGGAGAGGGCTAGGGTCGGCCCGAGGTTGTACGGGTTGGCGAGGTACCTGGCTGGAGGTGAGCGTTGGTCATCATTGGCCCGAGGGAGGAACGCACAGGGAAGCCAAGAGCAGTCCCCGACCCTCATCAGCGTTCGGCGCTATTCTTGCCCGCCAAATCTCTCCCAAGCACCAGGCGGCCAGCCCGTCCGCTGCTGTCCATACGAGCGCGGAGACGAGCGGTAGTGGCGGGATGAGGGTCGTGAAGAGGGCGAGCGTGAGCGGTGACTGGTGGGTGGTCAGCCCGGGCGTGATCAACAAGGATGGAGGAGGGAGGACGCACGTGGCGGAATACCCCGCCGTGGTAGGGATCTATGCCCTTCTGGAAGAGCCATATGCCCTCTTTTACTGCTCCGCCATCAGCCTAGCATCAGCGAAGCGGCCGGCGAGGGGACGTACGTCGCGTGAAGCTCGTGAGGGGCGAGGCGAGCTGGTGGTCGTCCCTGAGCCACGGGCTGAGCGGGGAGAGGATGAGGCCGAATCTGAGGAGGAGGAGGAAAGCAGGGATGAGCAGGGGCAGGCGGACGGGCATGTCCTCGGTACGGTGCTCAGTGGTGGGCGAGGAAGCGCAGAGGGGTTGGGCGTCAGGGACCACTCCTCAGGCATGTTCTGTAACAGGTGAACAGGACGACATGAGCCAGGGTCCAGGTCATGCGGAGGCTAGAGGCTGCGCGGGTGCTGGAGCTGAAAACAACCTCTCCAATAATAATGCCGCACTGCTGCGCCCGGCCTGGCCTGGCCTGGTTGCGAATCATCACGGAGGGATGCGCTATTTCTGCCCGTGCGGTGGGGTCGGAGCCTGGGGCGCTGTGGGGCGAGCTCGGGGCGACACCTCTGGCTTGATGGAGGGTGCGAAATGGCCGGCCAGGGATTTGACTTGCCGTCCACACGGTCCGGACGACCCCGCATTGATGACAGACAATGGGCTCGATAGAGGCCGTACTATTATTATATGGAAGTCGACATCACTCTGTTGCCTCAGATAGTGTTCGCTACTGGTGTACACTGACTGGTGGCGTAAACGGCCAGTCTCTCTGATGTCGGAACTCGCGCCGGAATCCGACATGCGCAAACGGGCCCAGGCCGGCGTGGCTCTCGCGGCAAGACATTCCAGGTACTTGCAAGCCGGAACAGCCACAAGACCCAATGTCGGCTACATCTGCAGCTATGGATGATGCGGCAATAAGCCTGCCAATGGTGTCTGACCTCTACACTCGGCTTCCCCGTGGTGTGCGACTGTGAGTTTGTTCGGATGGAAGGAAGAGGGCTGAGGGCTGAGGGCTGAGGACGGGCGCGGGATGTTTTCCTTGTCATCGGGATGTCGGTTGCAGCGGGAGCAAAGGGCGGCCCACGTGTTTTGGCGGATGGGACGCGCGCACACAGTCGACGGCCGCTCTCCAGGGGGCAAAGAGACGCACCCAAGCTCACCCCGTTCAAGCGTCGTTCCCTCGCCCGGACCCCCGCGAACACTCGCTCGCCGTCCTCCTCCCTCTCCCCTCCCTCCCTCCTCCTCCTCCTCCATCTTCATCCCCGACGTCCACCTTGAACCCCCTTCTACCCCCCTCGTCTCACACCCCACTTCTTCTTTCCCCACCGTTATATCGCCTCGTTCATATCCCGATCTCCCTCATACCGATCATATGGAAGCCCCAGACAGCTCAAACCTATCGCTCTCCATCCCCCTAAAGCAAGACCAGACAAAGGAAGCCAGCATGAACACCACCGCCTCCTCCTCCTCCTCCTCCCACAACCCGCCCGCAGCGCGCCCCGCCAACGCATCAGCCGCCGGAGCGACGGCCGCTCGCCCGCGCCAGGGCGCGGCCTCCACCCCCGGCCGGCCTGCAGGCGCGCAACAGCAGCAGCAGCGCAAGTCCCCGTGGTGGCACTCTCTGGCCGCGATCCTCCCCTGCATCCCCTCGCCAAAACTAAAAGATGTCGACCTCGACCTCCCCGCCCCGCGCGCTGGCGCTGGCACGAACAACCAGGAGTCGGTGCAGATGGTAGAGAAGGACCGCACCGGGTTATCAAAGGCTGATACCCAGGCAAAGCCGGCCGGAGACGACGCGCTCGTCCCTCCGCCGACGATCAACGTCACCTCGGGCGATAACTCGCTGGATTCCCTGCCTTTGCCTCTTCTGCCCCCTACATCTCCACCGTCGCGGCCCCATACTCCCCCGCCCAACAGCACCGTCATCATCCCTCCTTCTCCGAAGATCCTCCTCCCTCCCAGCGAGACGGGCCTTGTCACATCCGGAGCTGTTCAACCCCCAGGCTCAACCGGCAGGGAAGATAACCGCGACCCGAGCATACGCGAGCACTCGGCGCGCGGCAGTCGAAGACGAGCGCATCACGCGGACGGTGAGGACGAGCATGAGCACGAGGAGGGGACTACCGCCAGCGATGGGAGCAGTGCTGCGTTCACGGAGGACGAGGGTGGCGAAGGCGATGAGGAGGGCCACGACCTCGGTGATGATGAGGATATGGAAGAGGAAGAAGACGAAGATGCACGGTTGATCAGGATGGGAGGCGCTGGGATACCGATAGGGCCGGTAAGGACTTGTCCGTCAAACAAGTGGCATGTGGTCTGACTTCATGCATTCGATAGGATGGCGTGCCAAGACCCTTACTACCGCCGTTAGAACCAAAGTTGGCCGGTCGAAAATGCCTCGTGCTCGATCTAGATGAGACTCTGCTGCACAGCAGCTTCAAGGTGCGTGCACTTGGATATGGCTTGATCAATCCGATCGGGGACTCATACGGCTTGCAGATGATACCCCATGCGGACTATGTCGTCCCCGTCGAGATCGAGTGGCAATGGCACAATGTGTACTGCATCAAGCGCCCTGGAGTAGACGCATTCCTCCGGGAGATGGGCGAGCACTACGAAGTTGTCGTCTTCACGGCTTCTCTGTCCAAGTATGCCGACCCCGTGCTGGACAAGCTGGACGTGCACCGTGTCATTTCCCACCGCCTGTTCCGCGAGAGCTGCTACAACCACAAGGGCAACTACGTCAAGGACTTGTCCCGCCTTGGACGGCCAATCCAGGATATGATCATCCTCGACAACTCGCCCGCGAGCTACATCTTCCATCCGAACAACGCGGTCCCCGTGACGAGCTGGTTCAACGACCCGCATGACACGGAGCTCACGGACCTGTGCCCGTTCTTGAAGGACATCAAGGAGGTTGAGGATGTCCGAGGGATCTTGGACGGGAACCTCGCATATTGATAGGCATTGGTTGGCCTAAGCGGAACGTCAGTACTGCAGAACAACGTTCTGAACATGCTGCTGACGATCCACGCAGTGTCGATGAGCATCTCAACGCGCATATACCCAGCATCTCCGGCCATTCCTGCTTTGTCCTCCATGTGTCCACCCAAAATCGCCTTTTTCTCGACACACTACCGCACGACCACCTTTTAGTCGCAATTTCTCGCTGTTTCCATCCATTCGCACCCCACCTTTACGCGCTCAATCGACCTCTGCTTCCAATTGCTCTGCCCGTGTTATATATATGTTCCTTTCATGACCCCATGCGCTCTCCCCCTTTGCTTCTCTCCCTCCTCTCTCCTCTGCCGCAATCCCCACTGTCCTTCATTGCAAGCACGTTCTCCCCTTCCCTCTTCAAGATCATTGCACCTCCTCCTGCGTTCCTCCCTCGTCCCATTCAACACGTTCACGACCACTGTTGTTGTGTAGCCCACACGCTTTCGGTAGCAACGGACTGTCGGCTTGCTCGAGTGTGTGCTCTCTTTCCCCTCCCCCCCCGCTACGTCAGATATACCTACATACATACCTCGCATGAAGCTCACGTCTGAATGCTGCAAATTCATACTGATTCAAGCGTAATCCGGTGCTGCCCCAGGCCCATAACAGGCAGTCTTACGGCATCCCATCGATCAACCGATCATACTACATGCGAAGTTGCTGCGAAGAACCAGTATGAATAGGCGATGAACTGTGCACAATTACAACCCCGGAAAATGCCTAAGCCCCCTCCACAAACTTCACCTTGTCCTTCTTCCGCTTCTTCTTCTTCGGCTCCCCATCTCCTCCCTCCGCAGCGGCAGCAGCAGCCTTCTCCGCTTTGCGCTTCTTCTTCTCCGCCTTGCGCTTCTTCCTGTTCTCCTTGTCATCTCCATTCGGCTGCTGCTCCGTCTCCGCCTGAGGCTGAGCCTGGGGCTTGGCAAGCCCCCGTTGATGCCCCTCGACCGCATTCTCCCTCAGCCTCGTCAGCCCCGCAAACCCGTCCTCCTCCTCCTCCTCCTCTGCCTCCTCCTCCTCCTCTGCCTCCTCATCATCCACGTCCTGCGGCATCTCCTCATCGACGAGGATCGACCCCAGCAAGGGCTCGGTAGGGTCCAGCTCAGAGGAGGCGCCGCTCTCCGGGGAAGGGGCGCGCGGGTCAGGCTGGGATTGCTTGAGCGGGAGCCAGTCTTCTGAGGGCAGGTTGGCGGGGTTGAGCGGGTCGGTCAGGAGCGAGCCTGTTAGAGAGAGCATCTGGTTCGCTATTGTCATCCTGCGCGTGGCGTCGATCAGCAACGTAAATCACAAGAGGCTGGCGGGTTGCGCTCACCCAACAACAGTGAAGTCCACTGATTTCTTCTCGGCCCCGAGCGGATCCCCGCTCATGCGCGTCTTCCACCACCCGTTGTCCACGCCCTCCTCTCCTTCCTGCCCCCACTCCCTCACTCCAGGCACGAATTCCCACACGTTCTCGTCGATCCCCCACCTGGGGATGCTGCAGTTCCACGTGCGCTCCATAATGAGCCCGACGTGGTCCGGCCCGCACAGGGAGACCGTCCCGCGCAGGCGCATGCCGATGCGCGGCCGCCAGACGAGCGCGCTGTAGGAGATGCGCGCGGTGGAGAAGGGTGAGTCGGCGATGAGGAGTGCTGTGGAGGAGAGGAACTGCAGCTCGGAGTGCGCGAGGAGGACGCCTTCCAGTGTTGGGGAGTATCTGCGCCAAGTCAGCACGAGGGTGGCCGAAAGATACGTCAACGCACTTCATGACGAGCGAATCGAGCATCTCCTCGACGCCCCTCCTGGGGTTGTTCGCAAACATAGGCGGGATGGAGACGGTCATAGTCGCTCGGATGCGGGTGAAGGGCAGGTCGAGCGGGCCGTCCTCGTTGCACAGCAGCGCAGGGGACGGCGTGGATTTCGCCTTCTTCTTGGGCTTTTTCTGCTTGATCTTCTGCGCTGATGCAGTGGAAGTAGAGGCCTGAGATTGTCCCGGATCGACATCGGCATGCTTTCGTTTTTTGGTAGACACGGGGGTCGACATGATGCGATGTTGATATTGCAAAGTCGGCGCGGGTATACAACGAATTGATGCGCAAAGTAAGGACGGGTTTGGCAGGCGAAAATTACGACGGGCCGACTGTACGCTCGGAGCCGAGCCCATGCTGAGCACCGCCACTAGGGTCCTCTACCACCAGGCTGAGCCGAGGTAATTCCTAGGATAGCACCTGTCCGGAGGCGGAAAGACTGAAGTAGCACTCCGGCAGCAATTTCCCCAAGTAGCACTTTTTAAGTCCTAAGCTCACCTTAGCCCGCAACAGAGGCAAAGTGCCATTGTCAAGTCAAGAGGGAAGTAATTCTTCTCGCCAAGGAAGCAGATTCTCGGGGACGGGCACGCACAGTGACTTAACAGAATGCCTCAGTCTTGCAACAATTCCCTTTTTTTTGTTATGTTTTGAAGTACAATAGCTCTGCATTGGTTTTGGGTGAAACTTGAGCAGATAATAATCACCCAAAATGTCTCCCATATTGTGTTGTCAACAACATTGCGCTTAACGGAGTGCTGACTCTGAAAAGTAAGACCTTAGAAAGGCGCAGGTATCTGGGGCGTGCCACGGCCAATTTGCCCGCCCAAGAAAGTGCTATTCGAGGAAACTGCACCCGGAGTGCTATCTCAGTCATTTCGCCTCCGGACAGGTGCTATCCTAGGAAATAACTCGGCTGAGCCTGACGTCACGCCCTCGCCGCGCCTCGTCGCCCTCACGCCGGTGCTTTTCACTTCCACGTCGCACACGACCATTCTCATCACACGTACTCATGTCCGGATACTACGACAATCTTATGCAGACCCTTGGAGGGTTTGCGCGATACTTTGCGTCGAGTGGGAACGATGCCACCGGTGGGCCGGGGTATGCGGCGTCCTACGGCCCGTTCAAGCCGACGTTCGTGCCGCCGTTCAGGAGACCGAGGAACAACGCCGAGGCGCAGTACCTGTACAACCACATCCGGACCATAGCTTGGTACGTATCATTCACTCTCTCAATCCTGGCACAACGCTGATGACGTAACGTAGGTACATGGACGCCCTCCCCTTCCTCTCCCAAGCCGGCCTCCCCTTCCGCGTCGGCGTCGACGACCTCATCTCCCTCTTCCCGCTCTGGGGCGACCTAGCCGGCTCGATCTTCGCGCTGTACCAGATCTTCCTTTCCTGGATGTTCGGTGTCCCGCCCATAACCCTCGGGTGGATGGCGCTTAACGTGCTCGTCGACGTCCTCGTCGGGCTCGTACCGGTCATCGGGGACATTGCAGATGTGCTGTGGAAGGCAAATCTCAGGAACTTGGACTTGCTCGAGGGGTGGCTGCTTAATAATCCTGCGGCGGCGAGGTACAGCATTAGCCTGATGCCGAAGAGCGAGTTTCTGCCAAGAGCGGGAAGGAGGTCAGCCAGGAGAGGAGCGCAGGCGAATGGGAGGGATCGATGTGAGCCCTGGCCCTCGTTTGTTCCAGAGGCGTGTGCTAATATACACGTAGATCGCGTTCCTCCAAGAACAGAGCGGATGAAGAAGGGCCAATACGTGCCTGAGGACCTCGACTAGGCCCGCTTTGACCCAAGCGTGTGACATTATACACGATAGATTACTTGTCCCCGTTGTATGCCGACTCGAACACAATACGATTCCCACCGCACATGTAATGAGATATCATCGCGCATCATCGAGATACGTGATAGGCTACTCGTCTGCCATCAACCACGCTGCAAACTCGTCCAGCCGCTGCTTCTCCGCGTCGTCCACCTCCTCAGACAGGTCGTCCCCTGATCGCTTGAATCGCTGTCCTCCCTTGTACAGCTCAGCCACTATACGTCGCTTATCGAAGTAGCGGCCGTTCATTTTCTGTGCGAGTATCAGCGAGAGTGTCAGGAGATGCGATAGGGGAACGTACAAGGATACATGCTTGAGCACTGACTGGATCTCGGAACTTGACGGTCATCACACCATCCGGCTCCTTCTGCAGCACGCATATACTCAGCAAACGTGACAAGCTCAGGAAAATCGAAGCACTCACATCATACAAGACAACATTCGTGACATGCCCGAGCGCCTCGCACTCTTCCCGCACATCCTCCTTCAGGTCCAGCAGCAATGACGGGTCCTGGGCAAGCTCGTCGAGGGTGAACATATGCTTCAGCACGACCACGCGCGGCTGCGTAGCAGGTGGAGCCGGAGGTTCTCTTTCCAACTGGGGACCGAAGCCGTCCTCATCGTCCCATTCCGCGATTTTGCTATACGGGTTTGTGAGTCATATGCCAGGCACAGAAAGTGGAGACGCACCGATCCATCTTCTTCAACCGTCTGCTGACCTTTGCCTTGTCCACAACTCTCCTCTCCGACTTGTGCTCCTTCCTGTTCTTCCACTTATCACTGTCATAATCCGGCAACTGGACGGACATGCTCCCGCCCTCGCCGATCCTCAGCTCCGCTTCGTCTAGCATGTTGATCGCAAGCGGCACGCTCTCCTCCTTGAAGTACACAACGAGCGCAGTGCCGTTGAACTGGCCCTGCTCATCCTCGTACATCTTGACCTTCGGCTCGCCCTCGTCGTCTTCCTCCAGCACGCCGAACTTGCCGAACCGCTCGACGATCTCGTCCATCGTCGCGTCGCCCGGCAGGCCAGAGACGTACACCGCCGTGTTCTTACTGCGCTTCGGCTTGTCCGACTTGCTCTTCTTCGTGGGCGGTGGTGGGGCGACATTGCCAGAGGTGTAGTCAACCTCCTCCTTCTTCCGCTTCTTCTTCTCCCTCGCGAGCACTGGCGCGGCAGGTGCGGACTCATCGACCCCTTGCACGGAGTACGCGGCCTGCTGGGCCTTCACAAGGTCCTCATCAATCTACACCACGCGTGTGTCAGCCACCCCCTCTGTCCACAAGCAGGAGGACGAACAGGGACTCACGACGGGCACCCACTTCCTGCCCAGCACCTCCCACTCCATCTCGTCCCCGTTGTCGTCCTCGAAGCGCCATGTGCCGCTCACGCGGTCCATGTACACGCGCGGGTCCGCCTCGAACCCCGCCTCGCCGATCTGGGTCGGGTCGGAAGGCGGGGCCGCCGCGCCGTTCGCTGCCAATGCCGGGGGGATGGATGCCATGTTGAGGACAGGTGACGCTGTGGAGACGCAGCGAAGTGGGTGGGCTGAACCCTAGCCGTGGCCGATGGGCCGCCCGTCCGCCTCCGAGCACAGCCCCATCATCACATTCTCGCCCCTCGCCCAGGAGCTTTGCAGCAAAAGAGCGCGCGCAACTTTTGGGCAAGACGACGCTCGGCACCCCGGCCCACTGCGATTCGTCACTGCTCGCCCTCACCATCCCCACACTCTACCGCCCTCCCCATTCTCAATTAACACGCTTTCCCTTTTCCTGGCTGGCAGCACATAGTATAATATCCGCATAATATCCTCATGGTGCGTCCCGTTCTACCAGAATGGTCGACCCGCGGCTCATGAGCCGGAGGACAGTCATCACCCAGAGCCATCATCCAAATTCTCGTCACTGGATCTCAAATACTGGGCAAGGCGTTCTGGGAGGCCGGACGGCAGGCGGTCAAAAGTGAGCGGGTGGTTTCGTTCCGCTTGACGCATGGCGTAGGCGACGCGGGGGGTTGGTGTGGGAGGAGGTGCGGTGAGGAGGTGTGGTGAGAGAGTGACTGGGAGAAGGCACGGAGAACTGGAGATGCTCGGGGTGCAGCACAAAGATGGGGGTGCATGTGGGGTGCTAGGACGTGTGTCGAGCAGGGCTGAGGCTCTACCGCAACGTTCTCGCGTCCGTCAACCTCCAATTACGTCGACGTCTCCTCTGCTGTTCCCCTCCTTCGATCAGCAACGTCCGAACAGATACTGACCGCCTTCTCCCAGATGCAAAGTACACACCGTCTAACGCGATAGGCGGGGACGTGGCCGGCGTATCGGGCGCGACGTCCGGGTCCGTCACGGACGTGCTGACGCGGCAGCACCGGATGACGCTGGACGAGGCGCACCTGATCCTCAACACGCGGAAAGCGGATACGCTCCCGGTTGTCCTGCAAGTGCGTCGTACTTCCCTCTAGATCCTCAGTGCGCAGGAGGGGGGAGAGAAAGATGCTGATGTGGGTGTGTGCTGCGGCAGAAATACGAGCATCTGTTCAAGCAGAACTCGCCGCCGCCGCCGCCAGAAGCGGGCAAGCCAGCGCCAAAAGTACCACCGCCGTACTCGCACTACCTGCAGTCGAAGGTCGTCCGCGCAAAGGAGCGCATAGAGGCAGAGGCGAACGCGCCGAAGGACGTTCCGCCCGCACCTGGCGCACCTGGCGCGGCGGCGCCAGGGGCTCCGCCACCCGGTGCAGCGGCGGGAGGGCCGTCCGCGGGGGAAGCACCGGGCGGAGGGCCGAGCGCGAGCTGAAGAGCGGGAACGTCTGCCTGGGTCGGGGACGGTCAGCTGGCCGCCTGGCGCTTCCTTGTCTTCGCGGAATGCTTCGGCGATGAAGAAGGAGAAGTCCGAAGGCCGGTCGGATATGATAAGAAGCGCTGGGGCGGGAGATCCGGCGGGGCCAGCGCCGCTGTGTTTCCTCTCCGGGAGGGAAGGCGTGCTGGCCGCGGGCGGGAGATTAGACGATATGACATTGACGCGATTTCCGTGGCGGTGCGTCATTCGCGGATACAGTATTCGCGGATTAGCATATTAGTGCGTGCGCGCGCGGGGGAGCGTGTGCGTGTGGGCAGGCGTGCGAATGAATGCAGGGGACCCCAACTCATTGATAGCTTAGATTTTGATGGGGCAGAGCTTGTGCGAAGCTCGCCGGAACTAGCCTGGGGGCATGTACTGTATATCCGAAACGCAACGAAGCGAAGCGAAACAGGACCGGCTGGCGGAGGCGCTGTGGGTGGGTGCGCTGGCGCGCTGGATGGGCGACCCATCAGATGTCTGCTCTGCAATCTCTGATGTGGTCTGTGCGAAAGAGAGGACAAGAATAAGGACTGCAGACCCTTGACGACGGCCCGAGCGCGGCGGGTCCCGTACAGAGTCGTCGTGTATGTCATGGGGGTGTATGATGGGGCAAGTGGGGATGAATAATCGCCACAGCGCTCCGGGATGGAGGTGGGTGAGGAATTAAACGCCCGCCCGCTTCCCTGGCGTGCGATTGGCCCGCGTAGGGCAGGACCCCGGGGGCAGGCCGGGCTGGGCGCTGCTTCGCGCGCTTGCGTAAGAGCGTGTTTGAGTCCGCCCGAGGGAGTCTGCCCAATTTGCGCCTTGCGAAGCAGTACGGCGAGCCTCGTGCAGAGTGCTTGGCCTTTTGCCTCTCTCTCTGCCTTCTGTCTTTCTCGCTCCCCGTCGCCCGCGCCCGCTCCCGCCTTTAATCCTCCCCAGCACCACTCCCCCCCCGGCTCGCTCGTTCCTCCCGCCCAGGTCACCCACGGGGACACGCACACCTGGGGAGATCGGCTCGCAGCCACTTAGGGGACATATGAGCAGGTGCGCCCCGGCGGCTGTAGGAAGGCGTGAGTGAGTCGGCTGAAACACGGTGCAGACGCCCAGCAGGCCGCTCTGCCCGCCCGCCCGCCCTCTGCCCTCCCGCCCGCACCCCCAACCCCCCAACCCCCCAACCCCCCAAGCCGGCCGCTCTCACCGTGTCGTCCCCATTCGTGCCTCCGGGCCACTTTCCCTCCCACCCCCCGGCGCTCGCCGCCCACGCCCACCCCCGCGCCACCTCTCCCTCCCGCCCAGACATAGGAACGACCGCGCCTGCAACCCACAGCCACGCCCGCACGCCCTCCTCCCTCCCGTCCCTCCTCTTCCCCACCCCGGCCCGCCTCCGCCTCCTCATGGGCATCGCCTCCCTCCTCTTCGGCGGCATCGGCGTCCTCTCCATGCAGGGCTCCGCTGCCTGGGATTGGCCCGCCGCCATCAGCGTGCCCCGCTCGGCCGCGGAGCCCCTCGAGCCGGTCAGGAGCGCAGGCATGTTCTTCATGTTCATCGTCGTCCTCATCGTCATCGGTGCGTTCCCTATTCCCTGCATCCCATCCACATCTGACTCTGGATGGATGCAGCCTACTTTACGAATCCGAACGAGGCGAGCTTCCGCACCTTCCTCACCGAGCTCACATTCCGCCGCCACCTCACCCAGCTGCACATCCCCGTCCTCGCCTCGCCCGACTCCAAAGCGCCCGTCGCGGTGCACAAAGGGTCCGGCATCTCCGCGGGCAAGTCATCGGACGGTGCGGACAAAGGTGCCGGTGCACTGGTCAAGTCACCCTCGCCCTCCGCGGGCGGCAAGCAGCAGCCAGCAGGCTTCCTGTTCACCAACCGCGCCGCGGTCTCCTTCCGCACCGGCCCGCACACACTGCGCTCCTTCGGTCTCTTCTCCCTCGGCATCGTCCAGCCCCTCCTGAACCCGCCAGCGCTGGGCGAGCCCAAGCCCGTCCCTCCCCCAGTTCAGAACGGGGGGAAGGGCCGCTCCTCCATCTCATTAGCGGCCAGCAGCGCCGCCACCCTGGCGGACGAGTCGGCGAGCCTGCCCGAGGACCTCCCGGGGCTGTGGATCATCGGCGCCTTTGGCACATGGTGGATCGGTGGCCCGCTCGTGCCCATCCCCCAGCGCAAGGGGCGCGGGAAGGAGAAGTGCAAGGATGGCAAGGGTGCGCAGGCGCGGATCATTAGCATACACAAGCTGGATAATGTAGAGTCTGGCGTTGGTGAGCAGCCGCCGTTGGGTTGGTGGAGTATATGCTGATGCTTTCCTAGTGGATGGTGATGCTTCGCATACGCTCAAGCTCCCTTCCCGCCCATCGACACCACCCCCTCTGCCCAAGTCTGTCTCCCTGCCCCTGCACGCTCAGCAGACGCCCACGCTCTCAAGCGCGCGCGAGTCGACGCTCAGCCCGAACCGCGCGGCCGTCTCCCAGTCCCCCTCCGCGCTCGACCTTTCCTCCCAGCACGCCTCGTCCCACCAGATCCCCTCCTCGCCCATGCAGCTCTTCTCCCAGGAGCCGGCGGTCGTCGAGCTGCTCGCGCAGATCAAGGGCGTCGAGAGCGCCGTGTCGGAGGTGCAGGGCCAGATAGACCAAGTCCGCGCGCAGTCGGCGGAGCAGCACCACGCGCTGAACGCCTCCGTGGAGCAGCAGCGGGAGCGCAAGCGGCAGGACGAGGCGGAGAAGAAGGAGCTGAAGAGCAAGACGCGCGCGCTGGACGAGGCGCGCCGGCAGGCGGAGAACACGCGCAAGGACGCGGAGAAGAAGCTGCGCGGGGTGCAGGCTGCGCGGGACGGCGCCGCGCAGAAGAAGCACCGGCTCGAGCGCGAGATAGAGCACCTCCGCGAGGCCGTCGACAGCCACGGCGCGCGGGTGGCGGTGTGCCAGGCTGAGGGGGAGCAGAAGGCGGCCGAGGCGAAGGAGGAGGTAGAGGCCAAGTCGGACGAGATTAAGAGCAAGGAGGCCGAGGTCGCCTCCCTCTCCGCGCGCGCGCAGGTGCTCGAGGAGAAGCTGAAGCAGGCCGAGGACCGCATGAAGCGCGTGCGCGAGGAGGAGCAGCGCCGCCAGGCTCGCATCAAGGCTGAGCAGGTGGCCCGCGCGGCAAACGCAATGTTCGAGCAGCAGATGAAGGACCAGAGGATCAAGCACCACCATCCCCACCCGCACCATGGGCAGCCGTTCCGCGGTGCCCAGCCACACGTCCACACCCGCCCGCACGTCGTGCATTCCCAGTCGGCGCACCCGCACCATCAGCCCAGCCTGTTCGAGCGCCGCCAGATGGCCCACCACCAGCATCGGAACGTCTCTGGACCCGCGGCGGCGCATACAGAGCCGCATACGGAGCCGAGCACGCAGTCGGGGAATCGCAGCCGCTCGCTTTCGCTCAAGGGCATCCGCGCTCCGCAGCAGCAGCAGTCTGGGAACGGCAATTCGCCCATGTCGACCGCGACCGCCAATGCCCTTGCGCAACGGGCGAAAGGGTACGCGATCTTCGACCAGGACATTGCCGCGGCCGGGAACACGCCTCCGCAGACGTTCGGCTTCGGCTTCAACCCGACTGTCGGGGAGAACAACGGAGGCCTGCAGCCGCGGGAGAGGGTCGAGAACCTGCTCTCGCCCGCGGCGGCGTCCTTCCTCCCCAGCAACCTGCTGACGGAGCACAGCCCGCGCATGCTCTCGGACGACAGCCCGTACTTCCAGTCCCCCTCCAGCCCGACGTTCGAGAACGGCGAGATCAGCAGCCAAGGCAGCCTCGACGCGCCGCGCCACTCGCAGCCCAGCGAGCTCTCGCGCTCCAACACCGAGGACTGGCGCGCGGTCGGCAGCGGCAGCAGACGCGGGTCGCACCCTGACATGCCCGATGACCAGATCAAGAATGTGTTCAACCAGATGATGGAGCAGGCCGCGTCGATCGCTGTTGCCGGATTGAGCTCGTTCGATCGGTACAACGAGCAGCGCGCGACCCTGAACCCTCGGCACGATTCGGCCCCGCACAGCCCCAGCAGCATCATGGACAGCGACGGCGGCAAGATGGATGCGGTATCCTCTGGCGACAGCAGGAGACGCTGGTTCTCCTCGTCGAAGAAGCCCGCGCTCAACCCGGACGCAAAGGTCTTCACCCCGCCGTCGTCGTTCATGGCTTCCAGCACCAGTCTGCCCCAGATCAACTCTGGCGCAGCTAGCTTCAGCTCGCGCTTCATGCCCTGGCGGGGTTCTGCCCAGGGCGGCACGCTGCCTGCGTCGTTGTTCGCGGATCTGCCAACTACAGACGGACCGAACTTCTTCTCTTCGCTCCGTGCTTTCCAGCCGTCTGCAGACGAACTCCGTGCACTGGGAGTCGGCAACGCCGCCAGTCGGTCCCGCGAGACGATCAACAGCTTTGGGTCTTCCGGCGGCCTGGTCGACCTGCCGTCCCCGTCGTCCATCTACGCCCCCGGCCTGCCGCACATCCCTCCCGGTCCATTCGAGAGAGCCAGCCGCCCTGTCTCTGGCAACGCGAGCCAGGTGTCGCTGGACAAGTCGCTGGCGAGCACCGCCGCGGCCGTGGCTGCTGCGTGGGAGGCGGATAGCGCCAAGAACGGGACCGTGTCAAGCAACGGGTCGACCAAGCGCCCGTTTGGCAGATGGTGGTCCCGGTCCAAGGAGGCCGTGAACTCGGGCGCGGATGACGAGAAGCCGGCGGCCTCGCTCGGCCCGATCGAGCGCCCGTCCAAGGCCGCCGCAGCCGCCAAGAGCTCCGAGACGGAAGAAGAGTGATCTGACCGTTCTGTTCGTTCGCTGTGTTCATCAGAGGCTGTCCTTACCTATCCCGTTGCGTTGATCGCGGCCGTCCCTTCGCTTCCAGCTTAGCGTGTTGTGTGTAACTGTGAGGGATGGAGGATGCTGAACTTAGTAGTGTAGAATTGAAATGTTGCCCCCGTCAATCGTGCTGCCTAAGTGCAACTGTGCATCTGCGCGCAAGGCAGCTATCCGCATTCACTGCATGCTCCTGGCCCGTTCTGGCGCTGCTCCTCCAGAGCCCCTCTCATCTTGCCAAGCTAGCCGCGAATTCTTCCATACGACTGGAGGGGCCGGGTGGTGCGCAGCTCCGAATGGTGAACACTGACGGGCACCGATTCTCACGGGAGCGTGGGCAATGAAACATGACCCTCGCTTTCTGTCTGTAGCTGCGGGTGCGGTGACACGATTGCAGAGCCCATTGAGGGCACCTCGAGTCATTTTTATGCTCCTTCGCTGCCCCGCGCCTTGTTTGAATGAACCCGTCAAAAAGATGTGCTGGCGGCAATATATGCCTGGCTGGTCACCCGTGCCTGACTGGTCACTCGTCCGCGGCAGGCGAGGTATTTGTTGAGACCCGGTAATTAATCATTGTTGTAAAGAGTGGGCCGGATTCAGGCTGTTATGTAAATGGCATACATGTAAGTCCACTATCCCCTAGTTTCCATAACAGAGGAAAGCCCGCTGCTTAAGAAGAGGTGGCGGGGACGCCGGGGGCGCTCTGATCGTAGGGAATCGGAAGGACAGCAACACCGGCAATGGTGTTGTTGTCCGTGACCGCCGTGCCGTTGGTGGTAACAACCATGAATACGGTGCCGACGAGGTCGGTGGGGATTGTGACGGTGGCGTCGTCGTTGATCATTGCGTACTCAGTGTTGAGGCCCGAAAAGAAGGCGCCGTAGTACGGGCCGGAGACCCCGCCGGCGTCAAAGGACAGCTGGACGGTGCTGCCGGCGGCGACGGTGCCCGAAACGGTGACGGCGGGGAAGGCCTTGAAAGGAAGGGCGGGGTTGCTGTCGGGGCACGAGGTGATGAACGCCGCGGCGAGGGTGTACACCTGGTCGCCGTCCAGGGGGGTCTCGTACCCGGTGCTCCAGGGGTACCCGGTCTGCGCAGCGCTCGCGAGCCACGCCTGGTGACGGGCCTCAGTGGAGAGGATGGCCGCGGCGGCAGTGAGGTATCCCTTGTCGGTCAGGAGCTGGGCGGCACCCGTGTAAGCCGACGAGCCGACCTGCTCGAGGATGGTCGCGAGCGCGACAAAAGAGGTCGGGTCCGTGTAAGGGAAGTTGTACGAGCACTCGGCGGTGGCAGAGGAGCCGAGGACGCTGGTCAGGAACGCGACGTGGTTGGCCTCGTGGTCAGCGATCTGGGAGATGCGGCTACAATGGTGCTGTCAGAGGCTGCATATATGCGCGTATTAGGGGAGGAACACGTACCCGCGGACCCAGTCGGGGAAGCCGCACGACTCGAACGCGGCGGCGTCGAACTGAGAGAGCCCATCGGCGTAGAAGCGGGCCTCGAGGTGCTCGAGGGTGAGCGCAAAGTTGAGAACGGTAGTGTCGATGTCCTGGCGCTTGGCGGGGGCGGCCTCGGACTCGAGGGGGTGGGCGGCGACGAGGGCGGCGAGGGCGGCGGTGAAGAAGACGGCCTTCATGGTGACTTGCGGTGTGTTGGGTGGGTTGAAGTGGAGGAGGTGCCGCTGGGGTGGTGACCGGGGTGGAAGAAGGATGGTGTTTGTTGAGAGGCGGGAGGGGCCTTACTTATAGGGCATTTGGAGGCCCACTTGCCCCTGAAAAGTCACGGGTGCGCGAATCCGCCTGCCCGCAGAAAGTGGTACGAGGATCGGCAGGCGGATGGGCATTGCAGCTCCGCGGGTTCTGGAAATGCAGGAGAAACAACAAATAGGATGTGCGTGGGGTGGGGGGACAGGCGTGCCGGACCGATCCCGAACGGTGCGAATCAACAAGATGGGGTCAAGCACCGTACGACCCAGCCCTGCTGTGTAGGTGAGTGCAGGCGAGATGGCAAGAGTGGTACGAGCTTGCTGGGGAAGAAGGCCATGTTCGTGTCCCTCTGGGGACGGGAGCATCGAGCGACAAGAAGCGAGGTGCAGAGCTTGGGGCAGCGGTGTCAGCCTGACAGGCGGGAGAGCGCTCAAGGCACGGAGGGGCGAGCTACAAGGTGTTCCTTTGGAAGGTGCAGGCTGAGGCAGGTGCGCGCCCGCGCGTCATCTCATGCAGCCCAACCACTCCCGCGAGGGTGTCCAGGCGTCCAGAGAGCCACACGCGCTGCTGGGCGGCAATGAGAACCATCGATCCGGAGGCGTGATCGGACCATCCTGCCCCGCCGGGCGTCCGATCCACCCCCGCGATCGTACGTTCTGCACTCTGCTCCCGCAAAAGCTTGTTCCTCCCCCCCAGGAGAGCGTGCCATGCTCGGAGCAAGGCGTCGGATGACAGAGAAGGCGGAATATGAGCGCGCTCCCCGAGTATTGTCAGCCCACACCATTATTGACAGGAGAGACAGTGGGCTGATAGTGTGGACGGTGTGGGCGTATTTATTCGCTGCTCCGATGCCTCGTCAAAGGAGGCGCGGGAGAGGGAAGAAGGCTTGTGACGGAGGCAGGGCCGATGACGCGCGGTGTGAAAGAAGCCCACGTGCACGTGATCAGTTCGCGGGACCCTCGGGCCCAGGGCACATGATGCCAAGCGGAAACCGTTCGCAGGGACGTGTCCCTCCTGTCGATCGGTGTTCCTGCCAACGCCCCAGGCCGCATTCCATTCCCGTCACCCTCCTGGTCACCAAGGCAACATGGCAGGCCTCATCCTCGGCATAGTCGCCCTCCTCCAGAAGCTCCTATGCGCGCCCCAGCAGCAGCAGGACCAGCAGCAGCAACAGGGTTGGCAGCAGCAGCAGCAGCAGGGGTACCCACCGCTGCAGCAGCCTCAGCCGCAACAGCAATGGCCCACCCCGGCGCAAGGGCAGTGGCAGCAGGGCCCGCCCCAGCCCGCCTGGCAGCAGGTACCCGCGCAGCACCACTCCCCCTCCCCGCACCCTCAACCCCACCAGCAGCACCAGCAGTATGCGCACTCGCCCTCCCCGCACCCGCAGGCGCACCACCCGCAGGCGCACTCGCCCTCCCCCGGCCCGAACATGAACGGGGACATGCAGCATGCCGAGGACGCGCACTACAAGTCCCTGCGCGCGCAGGCGAACGAGGAGGGCGACCGCATGGGGGACTGTTTCGACCGCGCGCACGAGGCGCACGAGCGCGGGGACGGTGCGGCCGCTAAGGCCCTCAGCAATGAGGGACATGAGCACCAGAGGAGGATGGAGCAGCTTAATACGCAGGCTGCGGACTGGATCTTTGCTGGTGCGCTTCCTCCCCCTCTTCCGGGCTCTGGCGCATACTGAGCAGGGCACAACAGCCAACAACAACGAGAGCCCCCCGGGGACGATCGACCTGCACGGCTTGTATGTGCAGGAAGCGATCGACCGCACTGAGCAAGCGCTGCAGACCACACAGGCGCAGGGTGCGCCCGAGCTGCGAGTCATCGTCGGCAAGGGGCTGCACTCCAAGGGTCACGTCGCCAAGATCAAGCCTGCGATCGAGCAGCTTATGCAGAAGTGCGGCCTATTTCCCCTCCTTTCCCTCCGTATCTTCCTCCCCAGGTGTATGCTGATGCAGCGTGCAGGTACAGGTTCGCGGCGGAGCTGGACCCGCAGAACGAGGGCGTCCTCATCGTCCACCTGGGCGGGGGCGCCCAGGGACGCAGAGGGATGGACGCGGACGAGGTCACCCGGAGGCTGGACAGCGACGAGAAGTGCGTCATCATGTGATGCGTCTTGGGCTTCTGGCTCTGCTCTGGCTCCAGCTCTGGGCTTGTATTGGTTGGGAAAGGGGGATAGCTGCTGGTCGGCCGACTTCCGACGTGGGCGCACTGTGGGCCGGGGGACATCTCGGGCCTCCTCCACCCTAGAAAAGCTAAATATACACCCTAGCACTAAAACATCTAAGTTATCTAATCATCAGTGACCCTATCATCGCGCCGAACCATCCCCGCACGCACAACGCAAGGCAAAAGCGCACTTCTGTTCCCAGGCCAGGGACGACCGGCCCTCCGAGCAGACCTCCGCGACCTTTTTTTGGCGCGCCGCGCCGCGTGCGAGCTGGGTTCCGAGCCCTGGCCATCACTTCTCCGAGCCCTACGAGTTGAGAAGGGCAGGAGAACTCGTCGGGCCCCCGCGGCCTCTTCCTCCCGCAGACCAAGAGATGAGAAGAGTGCGGGATTCTGATGGGCGACAGGCGATGGACGTCTTAGGAGAGGGTTATAAGGCCGCCGGGGATCGGACAGTGCAATAGCCTGCATCAGAACCGCCCGACCGCTCAGCCCACTGTCCAGCCCACCAGTACTATCACACGCCCGCAACCCCCGATACTCCAGCCTGCCAGAGCACCGTACGACCACAGCAGCAAGATGGCGCTGATATACTACGGCTACAAGGCGATCAAACGCCTGTTCTGCGCGCCGAAGGACGTGCTCTCGCAGGAGCAGCAGCAGCAGCAGGGGGGCGTGCTGACGGACCCAGCCGAAGAGGGCCAGAAATCCGAGGGAGCGAGAGAGCAGGCGAGATACCCGATCCAGGGCGGCGCGCCGGGGCCGGGGCTGGAGAACGCCGAGAGCGTAGGGCTGCGGGATGTGAGAGGTGAGTAGTCAGGCTGGGATTGGGATGCGAGTGCTAGTGTTGGTGCTGGTACTGAGCTTGGTTAATAGGTGGATCGGCTGCTAATACGGTTGGGCCGGGTGTGGGGCTGGCGAGCTGAGTATGAGTATGGGTTATATCGTCAGAGGGCGCGGGTGGAGTCGTGCTGTGTAATTGTTCGAGGATATACCTGTAGAGAGTGGGGCGTAATGACAGTGCCACGCGCGGGTGTCCCATTGCTACATTGGCCAAACAGCATCGGACGGCGTTCATAGTGTCGTATTCGTGATCAAACCTGCCATTATCAGTCCGAGTACCAAGTGGTATCTACTTGTATAAATAACCCGCTAAGGAGGCCAGGCTGTGGTTCATGTACGTACGAGGTGCTCGGTGAGGTGAGAGAAGATCAGGTTGTCGGGGGCCGGCCCTTAGCTAGCCCTTCTTGATGGACGCGGAGGGGTCTCGGTGCCCTCGCTCCCGGACGCTGGCACCTCCCGGGCACTGCTTTGGAGAACAGACTAGGGATGCGGGTTTAGATGCATGATGGCCGGCATATGGACGCAGCCGGCATACCCAGGATTCTGATGACATAGCTTTGAGCTTGTGAAAGTGTATCGCTTTCGCGCTCATATAGGTTGACTCCACACGGGTCTCGGTGCGTCCTCTGTACTCTCCCAGCACGATCCATGCGAGTACCGTGCCGGGAACCATCAATGACCCTCGGCTCGGGCTATAAGTAGTCTGTCCTCAATGTGCTGGATGGCACTTGCATACAGCACATCATGGCATTCCTCCTCATCCGCGTCGTCAAAGGCTTGTTGGACGAGGGCAGTGGGCAGCAAGGTCCCGACCAGCAATACCCTCCTCAGCAATACCCTCCTCAGCAATATCTTCCTCAGCAATATCTTCCTCAGCAATATACACCTCAGCAATCATACGTGCAGCAACCCATACAGAAGCCAATGAGCCGCTGCGACGAACGACGTCAGGAGCGAGAACAAAAACATCAGGAGCGCGACAGACAACGTCAGGCTCGCGATCAGCGCCGACAAGCGAAACGACAAGGGAAGTCACAAGCCCGAATGGGATATGCGAATGCACCCCCACTCGCTGGCTATGGCCATCCACAGCAACAATGGACGGGCAACCCCAATTATGGTTCGCCAGGGCCCGGGATGCCCCCTCAGGCTCGCAACGGGGACGGGTATGCTACGCCGCCGCCGCCGCTGCCGCGCTCGAACGATCCCAACTATCCCCACTCACAGCAGGGCCCGAGCCCCAATTACGGATATCTGCAGGGTACGAACGCGCTTCAATATGGATACCCGCAGCAAGGGACACAGCCGCTTAACCAGGGTTGGTCGACCAAGGGCATAGAGCCTCCTCCTCCAAGCTATGCCCCACCAAGCTATGCCCCACCTGACGAAGACTCCTCGAGTGACGATGAGAGCCCCCGTATCAATAAGGGTGTGTGGTAGCCCTACTCGGATCGAGAACGCCTGGCTGATTGAACACGATAGATGGAGCATATTTCAGAGACCAGATTACTCGACATTCGTAGACTGAGAGACACAGTTGTGCCCAAGATGCACCGGCCGAGCGAGGCGTTAGAGAAACTACAAGGCAGTGCCGGAGGGGTTGGTGGTAGGAAATGTTCCGACTATCAACCAGAGAAGCGGGCGTCTGTGGTTAGCAAAAGCGGTGTTCTTATTGGATCATCGGCATTATTGGAACCGGGTGTGGGGACGGAGAGTTGAGGAGGGGTACGGATGCGAGGATACTATAGTGGTGGGAGTGGGAGTGGTGTTGGGTCTGTCTAATTGTGGGAGCGCATATACCTCTACACAGAGCAGTAATGGAACTGCAGCATGCGGATGTTAGGCTGGACACGCTCTAACAATGTTCGTCTCTGATACGTGGACCAAGCCGGTGTTTGTAATATGGACCAACAGGCATCATTCGCTACTTTGAGTGATACCCAACGTCATGCCGAGCACAGGCAATTTACAAGCTCCCGGTTGAAGTGAGAGCCTGAGAGGTGGCCGGTATGCCTCGTGCAATGTTGGCTGGGAGGCCACCTGGTTGGTCGCTACTCTGATGGGGGCACTTGCATTATGCAGAAATCCGAACACCACTGGTTGGATAACAGACTGGGAATGCTAATGAAGTGGCCGATAACCACCACTTGCAGGACGGCAGACGAACTATAGATATGACATAATTCGCGGCATTTGATGTCTGTGCGCGAGAATGCACCGCTTTCGCTGGGGCCTCCGCAGCTGCGCCGTGGGTCTCGGTACATGGTTGATGCCTTCCCCTCAGAGATGCACGCGAGACATCTCATGTCTTGGGCCTATAAGTAGCGCATCCTCAAGGCATTAGAGGACAGCTACGCAACAGGATGGCATTCCTCCTTCTGCGTACCGCCAGAGGGCTTCTCCAGGAGGGCAACACCCAACAAGGTCCTCCACAGCCAGCATATGCACAGCAACCAGTGCAACAACCCGCGAACCGGCGCGACGCACGGCGCCAAGCACGCCGACAGCGCCGACAGGGGAATGTCCAAGGACAGGTGCCGATGGGCGACTCAGATGCACCCCAGCCCGCTGGATACGGCTATCCAACGCAGGGAATGGGTGCCCCCAACTGCAGCTCGCCAGGACCAGGAATGCCCCCTCCTAACACATATGGGTATCAGCAGCCACCTCCGAACGCTCCCAACTACCCATACCCGCAACAGAGCCCGAACGCTCCCAGTTACAGCTCGCCAGGGCCAGGAATACCCCGTCCCAACACATATGGGTATCAGCAGCGGCCCCCGAACGCTCCAAACTACCCACACCCGCAACAGCGCCCCGAAGATCCCAGATACAGATATCCGCAAGGGTCGAATGCCCTTCAATATGGATGCCCGCCTCAAGGGACGCCGCTGGACCATGGAGTGCCCGCCCACGGGGGAAATCCTCCGAGCTATGACCCGCCTGCAGGACCGCGTCCAACTCGACAATGAGAGACTGTTGAGCGAGGTACTTGATATTTCTCCATAAAGCAGAGAGATTTTGGCTGATTCAAATGTGCAAAGTCAGAGGCCAGATGGCCAGACATCCCTAGACCAATAGACCGAGAGTGGTCCATGGTACACCAGGCATCCACGGCGCTACTGTAGACGAATAGAGCGGCGCCTGTCCTCTATGTATTTGAGATCTGAAGCATAGTAACACGGGTCGTTCTAGATGTCCTCAGCTGCAAATCGTCCGTGGCACCATGTGTGGCCGGACCGTGATGAGCTTGCGTTGGTAAATAGAGGTCGACGATGACAGGCTGAAAAGCGGGCGCTTATGAGGAATGGTAAAACCGGCCTCCTGATTGATTCATCGGGATTATCGGATGTGGAGCAGCTAGGCGGGGTTCCTTGTTTAGCTGTTTTTGCATCCGCGCCTGCTTCGTAATGCCCTTGAAGCGGACCGCTGGTCGTCCCACTTTCAGACCATCACCACACTGTGCAGTCTAGTGCTCTCTCCCCGGTGCTCTCCTTCTCTCTGCACCTGTTCAGCGAAGGAAGATGGCCTTCTCAGGGGCACTCACGATCACAGACCTGAACGACTTCATCAACCCGTCCCAGGCATGTATCAAGCCCGTGGAACAGTTCAACAAGCCCGAAGCCGCTGTACCGGGCGCTGCTGCGACGCAGATCGAGGTGGACGCGCAGGGGGGCTACTTTGAAGTCTCCCAGGGCGCGACGGGTGCAGGGAACAAGAAGAGGCTCGAAACGGCGCAGATCAGCTTGAATGATTGTTTGGCGTGCAGGTGCGTATTGTGGACGTACACGTGTCGACCATGACTGACTCGACTGCAGTGGATGCGTGACATCAGCCGAATCCGTGCTCATCACACTACAATCACACGAGGAGGTCGTCGACTTCCTCTCGACCAACCCACCACCATCGGCGCCCGATCACCGCATACCAATTCTCTCGATATCCCCGCAATCGCTTGCCTCCCTCTCGGCCTCTCTCTCAAACGCACCATCCGCCTCCAGCCTTCTGCACCGCATATCTCAGCTCGCATCTCAAGTCGGTTTCTTCCACACATACGATACCACCTTTGCACGGCACATTGCCCATCTCGAGCAGGCTGCCGAGTTCTCGGAGCGAGCCCAGGCGCGGCAGCAGGGCAAAGGCGGGGATGGGGCTGAGGAGCGCCTGCCTATGCTTGCGAGTGCTTGCCCCGGGTGGGTGTGCTACGCCGAGAAGACGCACGGGGAGATGCTCCCCTTCATGAGTCGAGTCAAGAGCCCCCAGCAGGTGATGGGCACGCTCGTCAAGGAGTGGCTCGGCAAGCGGTGGGGCAAGACGCCGGATCAGATATACCACGTGACGGTCATGCCGTGCTATGACAAGAAGCTCGAGGCGTCAAGGCAAGACTTCTACAGCGAGCAATACTCGACGCGTGATGTGGACTGCGTGCTCACCACTGGTGAACTGGCCCTGCTATTACGGGAGAAGGGACTCGATCTTTCCGCACCTGTGAACACCGAATCGTCACCTTTCGAGAGTGAGATACCGGCTCTTGTACCTCACCCTGGCTCGACGTCCGGTTCCTACCTCCACTCACTCATCCACTCCATCTCTATCACATCTGCGACCAAGCTGGTGCTGGATGTTCGCCCTGTACGAGGCTCAGCCGATTATGTCGAATATACGCTGAAGCCGGTCGAGACCGAAGATGGTCCTTCCAAGCCTGTATTTCGGGCAGCAACTTGCTACGGTTTCCGCAACCTGCAGAACCTGGTGCGCAAGATTGCACGCGACACTGGCGTCCAGACCGGCAAGGGCGCTCTGGGCCGGATGCCTGGAGCGACGGCAAGGCGGCGCCTACGACCAGCCACAGGATCTGCAGAGCTTGAGAACGCGGGATACGATTTTGTGGAAGTGATGGCATGCCCAGGTGGATGTGTGAATGGTGGAGGGCAGATGAAGCCGTCGGACGTGGTCAAGTCCATGACGGACGAGGAGGGCTTTGTGCGCGATTGGGCCAGCGAGGGCGTTCAGATGGACGTTTCTGGGCCGGCGCCCACACCTAATGGGTCCACCAGCTCCCGATGGGGCGACAAGGCATGGCTCCGCCGCACAGAGGAGGCGTACTGGGCAGAAGAGACTGGTCTGCCCACGCCGCCGCCTTCCCCCGACCAGAATTCGCCCGCGCTACCACCTTGGCCGAGCAAGTCGGAGAAGCATCACCAGGCAGACATGCTCGCTATGCAAATCCTTGACGACTTGTGTCAGCCAGCTGGTGGTGTGAAGGCTTGGGAAAGCAGGATGGACGAAGAGGCGGAGAGGAGGCGGCGGACCGTGTTCCGGACTCAGTATCGGGCTGTTGAGAGCGAGGTCATTGGGTTGGCAGTGAAGTGGTGATCACATGACATCCTGTACTTAGACGCTGGTGTAATGATTATTCAGTCATGTACACGTATGGTGCCTGCCGCAGATCCATGTCCTGGTCGCGCCGCAGCATGCGCCCTCTGGTTGCTTCCGTATTTGGGTTCGGTGCGCGGTCCCTGACCTGCCCTTACTTCTCGTCGTCATCCTCTCCTCAGCCCGCCACAATGGCGGAGCCGCTCATACGCTCAAGAACAAACCTTTTCTTCTCGTACAGAGACTCGGTAGCGCGCTCTTCGAGGTCTCGAAGACGAATACAGGACTTGGACGACCATTATGGGGCGCGGGAAGACCTTGCGGATGATGAGCAGGAGGGGCTTATGGGTGTCGGGGATCGGGCGCATGCGACGATCGACATGGAGACACTACCGCCAAAATGGTGCGCTCAATCGTATTTTGGGTGCAATAGAATTGGTTCTGACGTGTGCTTGTGGTGTAGGGTCGACATATCAGACCAGGTCGAGGAGACCCTCCGGGACACTGCCAGAAAGAGTATGCACTTTGGCATCAGCGAGACTATATGCTTGAAATGGCTAATTTCTCTTTAGTAAACGAGCTGGATAAACTGCAGGCAAAACATGTTCTTCCTGGATTCGTTGACCGAAGTGCGGAAGAGCGGGAAATCGAGGCACTTGGAACGGATATCACCCGAGTGAGCCTAGCATATATGCGCGCCTTTTCCCTGCTAATCTCTGAACCCTCCATAGGATTTCAGACGATGTCAAAGCCTCATCCAACGTATACCGCAGGTCGGAATCTCGCATTCATTCCCTCCTACTGCGGCGACGCAGCAGGAACAGCGTGCTGCGGTGAATGTTCAACGAGCCCTGGCCGCAAAGGTTCAGGACTTGAGCGCCACATTCCGCAAGAAGCAACGCGTCTACATGCAAAGTGCGTAATATGTCCAAGTCATAAAGGCGAGAGTCTGACGTGGAACGATCGCAGAGCTTCAGGGGCATTCAATCAAGAACCAGGATCTGTTGATCGCATCTGGTGCCATATCGCTCAAGGGCGCTGAGAGCATGACGGCTGTGGAAGATGACCTGCAAGCAGTACGTACTTTACCCACTCTGATGATACGTGTGTTTTCACCACCGTTCCGTAGTCTCGTTCACAGCTTTCTGGGGAAGCCCAGGTCCAAGCAATGGCGGCACCAGATTTGGACATCGCCCAACGAGATCGCGAGTTGACCGAGCTTGCAAAGTCAATTGGCGCCCTCGCAGAGCTATTCAAAGACCTGTCGACACTGGTAATCGATCAAGGAACAATATTGGACAGTGTGGAGTACAATATTGAGCAAACTGCGACGCATGTGGAAGAAGCGGTCAAGGAGCTAAAAGTGGCAACAAAGTGCGGCGCATTCATTGGGGTGCACGCAAAAACTAATTTGCTGCCAGATATCAGAGCAATACAAGTCGGCGAATGTGTATTTTTCTTCTCGTACTCATCATTCTTGGCCTCATATTGGTCCTCATCTTCAAACCACGTCGACACGGTGCTGCCCCGCCCCCATCAACCCCACCCCCCATGGATACCCCTATATCGGAACTATTCCCTCGCTATTATCGTGTACGCCGGTGATGAATGTATATTTCATTGTAATGCTAATCATGAGCTCCCCGCTTCTCCTGGAGGCCTATCAATCATGTGATCATCACTGTCACCTTGCAAGGAAATGGCCAAAATATTCCGCTTCCGAAAGGTCCCGCCGGAAGCATCCCTTCAGGCTCAGGTCCTTCGTCGTCGTCGCGCTCAGCGTCCTCGTCTTTTCCTGTATATCTCTTCGTTCTTGCTCATCTTTCTCAGTCATGGAGGCGATCAAACGACCTCTAGAGGAGGACTCAATGACCCCCTCACCATTTCCAAAGCGAAGAGTTCTCTCCTCTGGAGACGGCTCACCAGTCGCTGTTCCAACCGACAACGGCGATATCGACGTCGAGGTAAGGCATCAGTCAGCGCCCTCTTGATCTGTGTATCTCATAGACATTCGTTCTACAGCTCTTCCAGAAAGAGGCGTTGTGGCGACAGATGAGGCAGTACTCTAGAGATAAGGAACGAGCCGAGCGGAAGGTCGTGGAGTTGCAGCGAAAGCAGGAAGCGACAGAGGCTGCCATGGCTGCCATGGAAGCGACTTGGACAGAGGTATGAACAGTTCTTCGTCTCATTCGGATGCTTGGGTGCTGAGCGTGTGGTTCAGCTTCTCAACTTACTTCAAGAACGCGCTGGTACTGCATCCGATAAGTACACGCCTGAGAGTGAGTGTACTGCCCGTGTTATCTTGTGGTCGCGTGCTGATGACTTCCGTCCTAGATCTGTTGCGGCTAGACAGATATTCGACCATGGAAACTCTCGCGACTCAGTTCAAATCACAATTAGCAGAACGAGCAAGATCCACAATAGCATTAGTTGATCAACTCGTGAAACCACAAGTTAAGCTAGAAACCGAGTCAGATCGAAGTTGGCAACAGGATGCTCGTCGAGCTCGTGAGGAGGTAACGCTGACTTGATTCTTCAGCCTTAGATACTTTCTGACAGCCGTTGGGTAGGCTGGGGTGAGAGCTGCCGAGCTGCAACTGCTACGCAATCGACTTCAACAAGCAGAAGGGGATCTGGAGAGGTATAAGGAGGAGTTATCGCAAGCAGAGAAGCGTGTGGACCGCTCGCACAGCAAGACTGTACAAGCGATGGAATCGAAGGGGGTCAAGGCTAAAGACGAGCCAGTTAAAGAGTCAACTCCGGCTGCTCCTACACCAAAGGAAGAGCCAACAGAAGAACCCAGCGATGTGGTGATGGTATGTATTTTGTCTTCCTGCGATTTCTTATTCTCAGCTATCCTCCAGGAGCCTGCGGTACCCCTGACCAATGGCCATGTCCATGTCCACGAAGTTGATAAGGAGCATTGGGAACTCCGTGCCCGAGAACGTGAAACAGAGTTGCAACGAGTCAGCGAGGAACGCTTGCGGATGCAGGATGAGATCCGAAGGCTGAATGACCAGGTGCGCTGGATTATTTCTTTGCGACTAGAGTCAGGGTTGACACGAGATCTGCAGTTGGCAGTTCCATCACGAGACCTTATTTTGGCATCTATCGAGTACCGAGCATTGTCTGCCGAGGCGCAAGAATGGAGGCAACAGTGTGAGGAGGCACAAGTGTTCACCAAGCCACTCGTGGATCGGCTTGAAAAGCTCATAGCCGAGCGGTCTGAATTTAAGCAAAAGACAGAGGTGGGTTTTAACTCGGTGGAATGTGTTCCTTCCCTGACTGTCCCTTCCAGGAGGAATACAAGAAACGCACAGACGAGTTGGAGCTTACAATCGAAAAGCGACAGCACGATTTGGCACGTTTGCGCGAAAAATGGGACGCCCTGTTTGCGGAGAAGGACATACTGAAAGCTCGAGACGCGGAGAAGTCGAGGAGCAGTGCCGAGCTCAAGACTCTCGTCTCCAGCTGCGAACAGCGGATCAGTGTGTTGCAGTCTGAAGTCAAGCGTCTCCGAACCAGACTGGCTGCGCAGGCGGGCGACGCCGACCTTTTTGCTTTCCTCCTTGGCTCCGGCCCGGACGCGTTTTCGCAACAGGAGACGACGAAGCAGCTACTGTGCGCTCTGCCGTTTTGTGACCTGGATCATGCCTGATGCATCTTTCATTTCAGGGAAGCTCGCAAGAAAATCGAGACTCTTGAGGCTCACCTTTCTGCGGATCAGAAGACTATACAGACTGCCTTAGAGAAGGCCCGGAAGTTCGATGATCTGTTTGGCGCCGAGAGTTCCGCACCGTCTGATGTCAAGTCCGCGGCGGCGGCTTTGGCTGCTAAAGAGGATGAACTCAAGAAGGCTAGGTTGCGGAGTCAAGATGATGAAGCTGTACGCTTGCTTTCGCCCTTTCCCTGGCAGCAGGCTGAACATATCTCCAGACCGCCGACGCACTCTATTCTGAAATCGATCGGATATCCGCAGCCTGGGATACCCTTGAGAAGCAGAACAAGAGCAAGGCGTTTGAACTCGTCGATCTGGAAGAGAGGGTCAGGCGTTTGGCAGGCGAAGTGAGCGTGACACGAGTTAATCAGTATGATTTCTCACATTGCCACAGAAAGCACAAGAGCAAAGCAAGTACTTTGCAGAGAAGAAGATGCAGAAGGAGGCGGCTGTCCAACACGATGCAGCTTTACGGAGCAATCAAAGCCAGAAGCTGAGTATCGAGAAGTACGAGCAGAACGAAAGGAACCTCAACAAGCAGGTGGCCGAACATTTTGCTGCTATGACGAAGCTTAATGCAGGCTTGCACGAATGGCAAAGCCGTGTGCGGGCTCAGGAGCTAGAGGTCACAAAGATCAGAGCAACTGTGAACGAGCGTGACAGGCAACTCGCTAAGGTACGATCCATGGTCATTGATCTGTTGCATATATTGACTGTCCTGCAGCTTGATCACTTACTCAAGAATACGAACGCGGGATGTGAGCACTACCGTGAACAGGCGAGGAAAGCAGTGGAGGACCTCAAAGTTGCGAAGGAGGAGTCAGAGCGGATCGGTCTCAACGCAAAAGCAATACCCTTGATCACCAGCAGCGCTGGTCCCGAGGTGCAGGCGATGGCGGCAGAGAACAAGAAGCTTAAGGTGACCCATCCGCTACTTCAGACACTTCTCATATGCTAACTCGACACAGGATATCCTCAAGTGCTCGACTTGTCACAACAACTTCCGAAGCCAAGTCCTGCTCAAGTGTATGCACAGTAAGTCGTTCTAAATATCGACTGTGCAACGAGCGCTGACGAAGACGCAGCCTTCTGCAGCGAATGTCTTGACGCCCGTCTCAAGAGCCGGCAGCGGAAATGCCCGGTTTGCAGCCTCGCCTTTGCCGCATCAGATGTGCAGACCTTCTATTTCCAGTAGTGTCCTTATTGGGTTTATCAACGCATATGTATTTTTACCACTCATGGAGGAATATAATTCTCGCCATTGCAGATTTGCTGCATGGATATCTTACATCAAAACCGTGCCTGATATGTCAAATGCTATCCAAGATCTCCTTCATCGACTAGCTCCGATTTACGCCAGGGCGCCCATAGGGTCCCAGGCAGGGTACATGTTCTTCTCGCCCTTTTCGAAGATGGCGACGAGGTCCGAGTCAGCCAGGGCCTTGGGCACGACGACCTGGTAGACGAACTCGTCGAACCACGAGTCGGTCATGACAAAGAAGCCCTTGTCGCCGACGGCGGTGCCCCATGAGTTCTCGACCTTGTACCGCACGGGCTTGCCGTTCTCGATGTGCACGGCAGTGATGACCATCCTGTTCACTCTTTTCAGCATTCCATCCTCTATCAACCAACGACAGAGACTTACGCATGTGTCATGGCGCTCTCACCCAGCTGCATCCTCTGCGCCTTTGTCAGCCCGAGCGTGATGTTGAACGCGTTCTCGTAGTCGTAGATCCCGCAGTCCATGATGCCCAGGTCGCGGTCGGACGACTTGCCGACGTCGCAGCCGAAGAAGACGGGCGTGTTCGCGCGGATGCTCTTGACCACCGCGTCTTTGAGACGGTTGATGGGGGTGTTGACATCTACATTCAGCAGTCAGCGACAGTGCCTAAGGAGAGGAGAAGCGGGAAAGCGCACAGAGAACGGGGCGGGCACCCCACACGTTCCCGAGCCTGTCGACAGAAAACAGCGCGTCGTACTTGTTCCTGGGGTCGTTCACGATCGAGAACGCCGTGCTGGGGTCGTACGGCGTGACAGCGAGCTGCTTGTAGAACTCGCGGGGCGAGCCGGTGAAGCTCTTTGCGTGCCCGGCCTTGTCGTAGTACTCCCACTTGAACGCCTCGTCCGCCTTGGGCGGGATGCCGAGCGCGACGGAGAGGATTGTCCACACCTCCTGCATGTACCCGGTCTTGGTCTTCTCGAGCGCGCGATAGACCACCGCCTTGCGCGCCTCGGTGGGGACACCACGCGCCTCGAGCGCCGCGGTGAGCTGAGCGGACTGCTCGCGCAGGGAAAGGCCGTACTCGCGCAGCTTTGTGGTGAGGAGGGTGTCCATCGGACGCGAGTTGGACGAGGAGAAGCTCTCTGGGAAGACGGCCTGGGGCACCACGCCGTACTTCTCGAGGATGTTGACGGCCATGTCCCACTGCCCGCCGTCGTTGATCGGGGCGACGTTGAGGAAGGAGACGAGGCGCGAGTCAAGGGGCTCGTCTGCGAGCTCGAGCATGTTCTCCAGGTAGAAGTTGGACTTCTCCAGCTTGTCGTAGAAGAAGAAGTAGCTCTGCGAAAGCTGGAAGTCTTCCAGGTTCAGCTTCTTCATGATCGTGTACCGGAGCACGTTGGCTGCAGCTGTATCAGCACGCATATATTTGCCTTTGGGGCATGACTCACTTGTGGCGAACATCCAGCACCTCCCGCTGGCCAATTGGCTCGTGATCGGGCCGGCCTTAAAGTCCAGCTGCGTATTGTACACATGCGCATCATACACTTTCGCCGTGGGCTTGAGCAGCGTTGCGCTCGGGTCGCTCTTGGTCAAGATCGTCCGCGACAGCGAGAGCTTCGGGTCCTTCTCGATCTCCGACTGCCAGGAGGCGACATCGCCCAGGGCGATGGCACCCGAGGGGGCGGAGAGATCCAGGTCGAACGAGAGAGCCTCGACGAGCTCCTCGGTTGTGGGCTCCGCGCGGCGGGCAGGGGCCGCAGGGGCCGCAGGGGCCGCAGGGGCCGCAGGGGCCTTCTCGCGCAGAGAGGGCGCGGGAGCTGCACGAGGGGTGGACTGAGAGGAGCCCATTCTGGCTTAGTGGGTGGTGGTGGTGGACGAGAGAGTAGCTTACTGCTCACGCTGGCCCATCACTATATCGCACTGTCCAGCTCCTGATTGCAAGCCGCGCACGCTGTCCGTACCCTCGCAGTTACGCGGATGGCGGCGTTGGCTCCTATGCGCATGTGACGCAGACTCCGATAAGGGGCGACCCATCAGTGATAAGGGACGCGGAGTACCATTGAATGCCCGCGCTTTCTGTTCTTTCATCCACCAAGATTAGGTCAGAACTACCCGGCGGGTACACAGCGGGACTCTACCGCTACTACGCTACACAACCAAGCATCGTGAGGCGGCCCAGTCCAGAGTCTAATACTGCACCATTAAAGAGCCATGAACAATCTATCATGTCATTATCCCCGCCGCGGCCTGGTTCGCACTGTCCAGCCCGCGACTGAGGTTGCTAACCCATCTAAACACGCGCACCGCCCCCGCCCTGCAGTCCATCGCGATCTCAGCGAACCACAGGCCGTTCCAAACCACATGATACCTCGTCCAGCTCTCGACGAGCGAGCCGACGAGGGAGAAGGACAGGCCCTGCGTCCTCCATCGGGATTGGAGGGCGGAGAGCTCGGACTGCCAGACCGCGAGTCCGCAGTACCGCGCGACGATGACGAAGATGCGCGTTTCGCCGTGCGTCGTGCAGAGCGCTTGGTCGAGGTTGCGCGTGAGGTCGTTCAGTTTGAGGACCATGAGCAGTCGTCTACTCTTCATCAACGGGTGCTGCACGAACGGGGTGAAACTACACACCTAGGCATACTCCTCAACAAATGGAAAACATCTGAAATGAGCCCTTCGCGCGACACGATCGCCCTGCGCATACGCTCCATCTCCTCCTCAGACGCGGGCAGGAGGTCCATCATGCTCCCCGGCCGCCTCTTCTTCGTCTGCGTCACCTCCTCGTCGTTGTCCCACGAGCCTGCGAGGCCCGCTCGCCCAGTGATGACGCTCTCGAATAGAGGGTACTGCAAGGTGTGTCAGGACTGAGCATGGCAAGGGGAGGAAGGGAACGCACCATGTCATCGTCGACGTGGGCTACCAGCTTGGCGTAATATCGCCGATCTCGTCGCGTCTCCTTCGAGTTTGGCGCAACAAGCGTGAGCCATAATCGCGCATAATTGACTCTCAATTCATCGTCAAGATCGAAGTACAGTCCTAGTGCTCAGTCAGCACAGCGCATATTTCGCATGCGCGGGACGCACCATGATCCAAGAGGACGATCTCAAAGTTGTAAGGGCTCCTGCTCCCCGGGCCCGCCGGCCGAATAAGCAAGTTTCCCGGGTGCGGGTCGGCATGGAAGAACCCCTTGAGGTACACCATCTGGGAGAAGATCCTCGATAGCTCTTGGGACACGCGGTTCCTGTCGATCTTGTGCTTCTGCAGGAAGGCCAGGTCGTCCACCCGCGCGCCCTCGATGTACTCCATCACCATCACGCGCTGGTTTGCCCAGAGGACTTGGGGGATGTACAGCGATGTCTGCTTTTCCGACTTGAACTCGTCGATCGCCCGGCGCGCATTGCCTGCTTCATGGGTGAAGTCCATCTCGAGTGGGAGGTTCTCCTGCATCTCTTCCCCGAGCCATGAGAACTCAAAACTAAATCACCGTCAGCATCGGATCCACAAAGGGTTTAAACGTATGCACTTAGGAAAGAGCATCTTTACCCAGTCCATGGCAAACATGGTGGTCTTGATACTGATGCGACGTAAGCCAATGTATGCGTGCATGGTACAAAGAAGGTACAAAGAAGACTCACTCGACCGCTGCAAACTCCTCCAAATGAGGATGCTGTATCTTGACCGCAACCTTCCTTCCCGTCTCCTTATCCACTGCCATATGCACCTGAGCTAAGCTCGCCGTACCCACCGGCTCGGGGTCAAAGCTCGTAAACAGCTCGTCCAGCTTCCTCCCCGTGTCCGCCAGAAACAGCGCCTCGACCTCCTCTATTGGCGTGGACGGGCACTGGTCCTGCAGCGGGCGCATCGTTCCCGTCCACTCGGTCGGCAGCAGCCGCACGGAGGAGACGTGCTGCCCGAGCTTGATGTATATCCCGCCGTTCGTCTGGAGCGCCTTGAGCACCCGGTGCGCGCTCCGCGTGTGGCAGCGCGAGTACGCGTCAAACATCTCCTCGGGGGTGTAGTAGGTCGAGTTCATCGTCCATTTATAGTCGATCACAGACGCCACCACGGCGATGCCGAAGACGCTGCAGCGCTTGACGGCTAGTGCCGTGTGCCGGAACGGCTCGTTCGTGTAGTAGAGGGCGACCCCGGACACCGTGAGGAAGAGGAAGATGACGGGTGGCGAGCGCCATAGAGGCCGTTTTGTGCGCCCATTTGAGCGACTAGATGAGGTGGAAAGTAGTCGTACAATCGGATGTCGTTGCGGTGAATTAGCCAAGAAGCGGGGTGATGGTTGTCCAAGATGTGATGAGACCCACACGCGACTAGCGGGGCCGCTGGCCAGGTATCGTCTAGATGGACCTGCCACGCAATTCGAGCGGGCTGCAAGAGCAGCGAGGTTGTTGGCGAACATCGCCGTCGCCGTCAAGAAGAGCTGCACGCCGGCAGCGGGGTATTGAGGTCGGACGAGCGCCTGAGTAGTTGGTTGCCGCCAGTCCAGGGTTCACCAATTTTTGGAATGACATATGACGAGCGGTCCCGGACGCGGCCGAAGTCCGTGATAAGGAAGGTTACGGGGGGGATTATTGCAATGGTAACGTTGTACAATGCCGTCCAGTAATACAAATGCCATGGCTATACAACACACTGTAACTATCCCAAATCACCAAAATAAGAGTTCATTTTGCCCCTTTGCTGAGCAATAAAGGATTCGAGCCTGCACGCGACTTGGCCGGTGCAGCCGGGAGCTTCCTCGGCGAACTGATCGGGCGGTCGTCCTGGCTCCCGAGCGTCGCAAGTTCAGCGATTGCCCCCCGACTCAAGCAATAGTCGACATGCGCGTTAAATCCATCGTTGTCGGTCAGAATAGACGTGGAACAGATCGGGCAAACGAGTCGCTGCCTGCCATTAGACGTGTCTTCCTCCTGATCCGCTGGTCGGCCTTTAGAATTGGGCGAGACCCTGCTGGGTCTGTTCGGGCTCGCGTTCGGTGTAGGGCCGCTAAGACGAGCGTCGTCGTCGTCCATAGGGACTTCTTCTATATCGTCCTCCATCATCGAGCCTGCGAGTCCATCCTCCTCATCGTTCAGACGATTGCGCTTCTTTGGTGGCTCGTCGCCCGCATCCTTGAAGAACTGCTGTCATGTAAGCCTAAGACGTACATTCAGAGCGGAAAACGGCGCATACTCGTTTGATTCCCTTCTCGCCCTTGTCACGCATATCTTTCAATGTCGTCAATCGTAAGCCAAGCAGTCGGACCTTCAGAGGTAGTTCCTTGCGAAGCAGCTCCGAGCCGATCTATAACAGCTGGTCAAGATGCTGTTATAGCGGAACAATAACGAAATCCATACCGAGAACAGGTCGTCCTTACTTCGTATGTATCGATCAAGGGATCGTGCCCGAGTAAACACTACAATATCCATGAGCTCTCACAGGCCGAAATAGCAGTGGCCTAAACTCACCCTCGTATGTATGCAGCTTATACTTCAAGGTCAATGTCTTTCCCGCCCACCCAGTCTGCTCGCAATCCTCCTCCAAACTTTCTGCAATATTCTCCAGTATTTCCATTAGCTTGCCGGAGTCACCGACTGCACTGAAGGTACGTTCGACGCCGACGCTCTTCCGCGCTTCGCGATGCGGAGGCTCGACGAGGTTACTGCTGATGCCTAGGTGCGCTTGGAGCAGGCTGTGCAAGCCGAGCTCGTGGTCGAGCAAGGTTATGACGGCTCGCTGGGCGTAGATGTCTCCGCAAGTCTACAAGCAACCGTCAGGGCTTTCGCAGGTGTATGCAGGAATGCGGCACACCTTGACGCCAATCGCCTCCAGTACACGCTCATTCACCCTCCCTATCCCAGGAACCTTCCTGACACTCAGATCCTTCATGAACGCGACGATCGCCTTCCTATCGAATGGGAGCTTGAACTGCCCGTTAGGCTTGTTGCGATCCGAGCAGATCTTCGCCAACATCTACTCAGGATGTCAGCATCAAACAGTCATTAGAGGGGTGAGTATATGCTCACCTTATTCGGCGCAATGCCCGCTGAGATGGTGAGGCCTGTTTCTTTGTTCACCTCATCCCTGATCATCTGCACACACTCCTCCGCATCCATCTCGTGCTCCGTACAATACTTGGTGATGCTGGCCTTCTCGTCAACAAACGCAGAAGTTCTCAGGATGAAGTCCTCACTTCAAATAGGCCTCATCGAACCCAGCAGGGTGCATCGTCGGGTCGTATCGTTGCAAGACGCTCATAAGGGCCTTGGATACTTCGGAATAGCGCGGGAAGCGACATTTCACGACGATCAGATCTGGATAGAGCTTCTTCGCGATGTGCACTGAGGGCGACTGTGAGAACACGTTGCGCTGAAGTGATGAGAGGTTTACTTGGCATAGCGCTCCGTACGCCATACTTGCGAGCCTCATAAGACGCTGTTGTGAGAACTCCCCCTCCGACTCCGAACGCCTTGCCCTTCAGTTTCGGGTTGTCCATCACCTCCACGCTGGCGTAGAACGCGTCCGCGTCCACGTGCACAATGATTTGTGACAGATCCCTCTTCTGCTCCATGTCAATTAGCTACGAATGCATTGGCCAGTCAATGGGGAGGATTCGCTCGTGCGGCACAGCACGCACGATCTGGTCGGCCATCTTCTCTAACCTCGGCAGGTCAGCTCCCTTTATGACGGAGTCACGCTTCTCCAGCAGGCGATTGATGCGCGCCGTGAGCTCTTCATCTTTACGTTTCTCGTTCTGGCACCATAATCAATACACGCCTGGCCACAGACAGCCCAGGGTGTGCCGACCTCGTAGAATTTAGAGCCCTGGAAACAAGACGCTCGTCAGCGTTGACTCCACTCCCACGTTCAAACGCGGTGACCTTGGAGGCCTCGGCAATGATCTTGTTAATTTCACTTTGATCCGGTGCCAAGCCAGCTTTTCCAGTCGATGGTCCAGCCAATCGTTTTACAAGAGAGTCGCCATCTGGAGGCTTGGACGCCATCCTCGATCTTTCGAGGAGGCCGCTCGTCGAGACGCGTCAAGTTGGCAATTCCTCCAGTCATACTCGCGCCCAAGACGTGCCGTCCGGTGCCGAGTGGCTGTGGGGTATGAACCTCATTTTCTCCGGGTAGCGACGTAATAGGCTTGAAATTAATCGGGGCTCCTGAGCCTCGGCCCGGCTCCTTGTCCCCTTCTTTTCTCGGATGATCTGACGGTGCGTACACGGCCTGTGGAGCGTTGGCTCCGTGGGTGGATAGTTGGGCGCCTCCCAGAGCTCTGGACAGCTCTGCCCATCTCGCCTTCTTGAAGTCACTACCCACCCCGCTCGCGTTGGATTGGAGTCCATCGACTAATCGGACGACTACAACCACGACTGACGCACCAAAGTGCCATTCTCTCTCATGCAACATGCAAATCGACAAAAAAGCTCGGTTTGACGCAGAGCTCCAGCACGCAAGCAGCTCCCGTGCGGATCTCATACCGGGCACATCTGTAATGGACATTCCTGAACTGTTCCAACTGGTGTTGTCGTTCCTCAGCAGTGCTGCGGACCTCGTGGCAATGGCATGCGTGGCAAAGCGGTACTCGGATGCTGCACTTTCCCTCATATGGAGAACACCCAACTTTCAGGGAGATCCTTTGCTGCAGATGGCACATCTTTTCCCGGACGGGACCTGCGATATTTTGGTCGACGGAAAGGTAGGCAAGCTGCGCTCTCTCAGCCACTCGAGCGACTCCGGCCTCATACGTCCTCGCCTTTGCTAGGACACGTCCTATCGCATCTCAGCGGAGTTCTTCCTTCGCTTTGACTACTACGCGAATTTCATACGACATATTCACTTGTGGAAAGCCCCCCCCGAAAGGTTCATCGCTGGGATCCTATCCGCCAGTCGACCCGGCGTATGGCTGTTCCCACATCTGATCTCAATCCACATTGGCTGCGATGGTGACACACTGCACGCCGCTGGGCCGTACCTCACCCCGAGTCTGAAAGAATTGAAGATAAACCATTGGGAGCCCGAGAATCTGCCTGTTGTGGCATCGTCGTCCAGAACAACCGCCATTCTGTTGCAGATCTTCGAATTGCCGGACCTGGAGGTATTGGATCTCATGGATACGCGATACCCGGGTATGACGCTTTCACCTCCTGAGGTGTCCTGGCTAAGTCGTTTTTGCAGATTACGAACATAACACCGAACTCGTCGATGCGCTCATCGAGATGATACCACAGCTGGTCTCATTTTCCGCATGCGACTTCACCACAGTGAAGCGAGTTTACGACGCTCTTTCCAAGAGTAGAAAGCTGCGCTCTCTATTCTTGGACTTGGGCCAGGAGCGCGAGCCTCAGCTTCATCACGAATTAGACACCCTCATAAAGCTCACCCGGCAGAATTTCCCCGCGCTTCAAGACCTGTCCATTCTTTGCGCGGGTCCCGAGGCATCCAGGTTCCTGCGACAAGTCAACAGAGAACTGCACTGTGTCGATCTCCGTATCGAAGGCGACCTTGTGGTCGAAGGTTTGCAAGAGCTCGTGCAGAGTGTCACGAACTCTACTTCGAGCTTGCGTACGTTCAAATGCGGCTCTTCGGAGCCCGCCGACGATCCAGGTGAGAGGAGGCTCATAGACGCCCTAAAGCCGCTAGGTGCAATGACGTCACTGCGGCACCTATACATCGCGATGAGCTTTACGGGCACCCAGATGCTCAGCGACGCCGACATCGACACGCTGTTCGCTGCGTGGCCGCACATGCAAACGTTTACCCTGGAAAGCGATCCTGGAGCCGAACGACCCGTGTTGACGGAGGACGAGCCCATGGGTTTCGCCCTCACTCTTACAGCCATCCAACAGATCCAGCACTACGCACCCAGTCTCAAAGAGCTCCACCTGTCCTACGTGGACCTTTCCCATATTCCCGATATTCCGAAACCGGTGTTTACCGAGTCCTTTGATACCGTGGAGATACTCTTCACTCGCTCGCATGCGCACAACCGCAGAGCCATCAGGGGGTTCATCAACAAGCTCTGGCGCAGGGTGACGCTCGATTTCGAAGCCTGCTGTCTGATGACTCTACCGCATAGCGACTGAGTCCACGCACTGGGACGAGGAGCAATTTCTTTGTTGATATCACATTGTCTTGATTCTTATTGTATCTATGTTCTGTAACCTAACTTATGGTTAAGCGATAGTTTGGAATGACTGATTAGCTCTGCTTTTTTGAGAGAGGACCCTGCCGAGTATCCCTCAATTGTGGCTCATATCAGCATGAAATGGTATGATGGATTGCACAGAGCAAAGTGGTGTGAAGATAAGGTGTCTCGGTACCAGGCACGCACCTGTAGACGTAGGTCAACCATTTGCTAGTGGCCAACATTCCCAGGGCGATAAGCCGCGCGGTCGCTCGACCATTGTGAGTGGCTGTGCTGACTTTGTGCACGTGTTTGACGCGGTCAACTCGCCGCCCCGCGATCCCTGCGCGCCACATCCGCCCCCTCATCCAGTCACTCATATTAACTGCGGACCCCATTCTATCCTCTCTCTCCAGTCGACCCCTTACTGACACAGGTAATGCTCTCCGCTCGCGCCCCCAACATCCTTCAGGACCGGCATGCCGATTTCCTCGCGCGTGCGGGGGCGTCAAAGACCCCTGGCCGCGGCGGTGTGCTCACGAGCACTGGCGCTGGGCTCAAGAGCGCGTTGAGGAAGGAGAATGCACGCCAAGTGCCGAAAACGACCCTCGCAAGAAGCAAGGCGACAATCAACCTTGTTGATGAGTCTATTGGTATGTCTGTCCGTTGTATAGTTGTGCTTCGAGCTGACCTGTGCACAGAACCCAAAAGGCTCTTCAAGGACGCGTCGTTCAAAGCGCCTCTGGGGAAAGGCCTGTCCGATGTGACCAACAAGACTCCGGCTCCGGGTACGCGTCAGCCTCTGGCGTTCAAGACCCCGCTTGCGGGCACGTCCAAGCCGCTCAAACTCGCTCCTCTCCTCTCCGCCGAGGCACCCGCCGAGGCAGCATCCTCACCGCTGCGCACGTCACTCGAGCCCCCGCCATCGGCACTCCGACCCAGCTCGTCCCGTCGCACATCACGAATCATCCGCTCGAGTAGCAAGAGCTTTGAGACGCCCCTTCCAAGCTCGCGCAAGCACTGGGACGTGAGTGATGGCGATATCAGCGTCGCAGCCATCTCCGAGGTTGAGATTCGAGAGGCCTCGAACGAGGACGAGGAGGACGAGATTGAGTATATGCCGCCAACTGCTTGGAGTGAGTGTTTGAATACCACCCTTCGATATTGATTACTCATTGTGGTACAGTTGAGCCATGGGAGCCGTCGTTCCCCCTGCCGGATTACAAGACGCTCTGTCCAAAACTCCTGGAGATAGCCCGTATCCCTGCGTTCGGCGATCCAAACGAGGACTTGTTTGACGACTCCTTTCTCGAGACCTACGTTCCTCCGGAGTGCAGCTACGAAGAACTCCAGATCCAACTTCGTCCCTTACGTACGTATTCGTAGACGTATGCCACCGGCAGCCGCTAATTTTCTTGCAGAAGAGGAAGAGTTCTTTGGCCCGCCGGTGGAAGTTCCCAAGCCGTCAGCGGGCAGGCTTGCTGCGGTTAACAGGATGGCCAAGTCACGCGCTTCTCGTGACATGTCCAGTACTGCGACCCGTCTCGGTGTGCCTCGCTCTCAGGCATCTTCAGCTCTCTCCCGCCCTACCTCGCGGCCACTGTCAGCAAAACCTGGCCCTCGCGGACCGACGCCGTCTACCGTGAAACCGCCCATGCGCGGCACTTCCGTCCAACAGCCGCTCAACCCCGTCAAGCTAGGTGGATTGACCAGAAGAGCGTCCTCTAAGCCCCTACCAAAAGTAGAAGTACAAAAGGCGTCCAAGCCAAACGACACGCTGGAAGTGTTCATGGGGCTTCCCGCGTTCGCTGCTCTGGACGAGGATTTCAGGTTTGATGTTTGATGACTCCCTCTTTCCCGTTTCCTGTCGATCCTTTCCTTTGTTTTGTCACGGTTCATAGGTTTGTAGCCTAGCTTCGCACGCGCATGTACATACCGTTGACAGCTTGCATCATGCAATGATACAGTTTCCCCGACAATTAGCCTAGCATCGTCCTTTGAGCCTACAACGGCAGTGGCAGCGGGAAATACAGCGACTGGTCGTCCTCGGCAGCCTCGGTCCGAGGTTGTTGAGCATTAGGCGTAAAGCTTCGTATGCGTTCGCGTCCGACATTCGATCAGCGAGGTCGACCTCCACCACCGTGTGTATCTCCGGATGACGATGACAACGCCGACCCTGTCCATATAAGATGAAGCGAGTTGTGCTGTCATGCGTCGCACTACCATCTCGCTAACATGTCTACAACCACCTGGCTGATTACTGGGTGAGCGATATGCAACAGTGCTTCCATCTCCAGGCCGTGTGCTCATTGTATGCGCAGCACCTCCCGCGGCCTCGGGTATGAGTTCATTCGTCAGCTCGTCGAGGACCCAACAACGATCGTGTTCGCCACCTGCCGCACTCCGGCCAAGGCGGACAAGCTGCACGCGCTCAAGCCCAAGGGAAAGCTCCACATCGTACAGCTTGACCAGGAGGACAAGGCGAGCGTCGACGCGGCCGCGAAGGAGGTTGAGAAGCTGCTCGAGGGCAAGGGGCTCGATTACCTGCTCAACAGCGCTGCTGCTGTGCGTCGTCCCTCTGACTCATTCTCAAGGATGTATGCTGAACCTTGAGCAGCAATATGGCGGGAACGACACGGCGCTGAGCCTGGACTCGCAGCAGTTCATGGACACGATCAAGAACTGCGTTCTCGGGCCGGCGCTCATCAACCAGGCGTTCATCGGCCTTGTCGCCAAGAGCAACAAGAAGGTGATCATGAACATGACCAGTGGGCTCGCGAGCATCGCCCTCGACTGCGGGCCGAAGAACGCGAGCTACAGCATTGCCAAGACCGCGCTGAACATGTACAACTACAAGCTCGCGAAGGAGAGGCCGGATATCATCGCGTTCGTTATGGACCCAGGTGCGCAGTGCTGCCATCGCGTGTCGCTTATAATGCTGAAGGATACGCAGGCTGGGTGAAGACCGATATGGGTGGTCCCGGTGCCATGCTCGAGCCTGAGTTCTCGATCGGCAACATGCTCAAGACGATCAAGGCTGCCACGGAGAAGGACACGGGCTCGTTCAAGCGGTACAACGGCGAGCCGATCCCGTGGTAGACGGATAGATGACACTCGTGTAATTCTGCTGGTAACACAGGATCCATACGGCTGACTACAAGGCTCCCTTGTTGCAACTTTACAGGTGTTACATCCAGAGCCTTGTACCAGAGCCGATCTGTACTGGTAGTGATGGCTGGAGAGTGTGCCATGAAGTCAATTAGAAAATACAATGTATCCCAGGACAGTAGAATGTCAGTCCTGCAATGCTTCTATCTCCGTCACAGTGGTTGCCAACAACGTATCCAGCTTGTCAGAAGACAGATCTAATGTTGCATATGAGGAGCAGTCGATGCATGTATGGTGGCAGAACGTACCAGCCGTCCCCTGCTCCCTCATCCTCGCGATAAGCTCCCTGTCATACTTTATCGCTGCGATCTGTGCCTGCTTGATCGTGCCCGAACAGTGTACGACTCGAGGTATGCAGGTTTCCCCATTCAGGGACGTGATCAATGTCACCGCGGCCCAAGCAGTTCGGTAGTGGTCGCGTGCGACCCGAATGATGCAAAGGTTCGTCACGGGTGAGTAGTATTTTACTGTAATAATGTCAGACATGGCGGGTTAAGGCCACACTGTCATGCACACCATTGAGCGATTGCCCCACGGCGCCCCAGCCCACCTCGCCAAAGTTGTGCACGACCGTGTCCCTGATTTCGGACCAGATCTGCTTGGAACTCGTCGACCGCTGGGAGGGCTGGGCCTGCCCGCATGGGATGAACTCAATGAGTAGCCATCGATTCTGATGTAGATTTCAGGCATGTATTGATGTTCCTATGACAGAATACATACCTTGAAACGAACCATGCAGAGCGCCTGGGAGGAGCAGGAAGCGCCCGAGGGCAAGGGACGATCACAAGCACTTTGAACGGAAGCAAGTTTATCCCAAATTTCTGACCCTTCTCCGCATTTTTGCAGCACGACCACCACACCTCATATACCATGGCCAGCTTGATCAAAGCGTCGAATAAGGCGGTTGCAGGGAAGAGGAAGAGGGATGATATGGAGGTGAACGAGAGGAATGACATTGTTGATGAAGAGCCGAAGAAAAAGAGGAATAAGCAGCGGGTGCTCCTCCTCTCGTCGAGAGGTGTCACACATCGCATGCGACACCTGCTCAACGATCTCGAGACTCTTTTGCCCCATGTCAAGAAAGGCCAGTGACACTGTCTATAATTATTGGCACTGCATCTCTAACATTTGCTTTATAGATGCCAAGCTCGACTCAAAATCCCAACTGCACCTCCTTCCCGAACTTGCAGATCTTCACAACTGCAATAATACCCTCTACTTCGAAGCGCGGCGACACGAAGACCTCTACCTTTGGGCAGCCAAGACACCAAACGGACCCAGCATAAAGATGCACGTCCAGAATGTGCACACGATGGACGAGCTGAAGTTGACAGGCAACTGCCTGAAGGGGAGCAGAGGGCTGGTGTGCTTTGATGAGGGGTTCGACAGTAGCGAGAACTGGAAGCTAATCAAGGAGGTGTTCACACATGTATGCATTATCTCCGTTCCTCTCATAGTTCGAATGCTGACATATCTTTAGATCTTCGGTGTCCCTCCCACTGCCCGCCGAAGCAAGCCCTTCATCGACCACATCCTCACATTCTCTCTCGTCGACGACAAGATCTGGTTCCGCAACTTCCAGATCCTCGAGAAGGATCCCGAAACGCCCTCCGGGCCACCCAAAACCACGCTGATCGAGATTGGGCCGCGATTTGTGCTGACCCCCATCCGAATCTTCGAGGGCGCGTTCAGCGGTGCTACTGTATTCTCGAACCCGGAGTTCGTCTCACCTGCGGCGATTCGCTCGGCGACGAGGAGGCAACAGGGACAGTCGTACAGGCTTAGGAAGGAGGCGCAGATGGATAAGGGGTCGAGGAGGGAGAGGCAGCGTGTGCCCGAAGACGAGCTGGCTGTCCGCAAGGTGTTTGCGTGAGATGCTGTTGTGATTGCCCTTGGTTGATATGATGGTGCTGTGCTGTCTTCCCACAATGAATGGCCGTGGGTGATAAAAGTATGGTTACATTGGTCATGACCATGCACAAAACGCAGAAAAGGGGAATGACCCAGTCAAGTCCTTCCAGGAGTGGTATGCGTCGCGGCCTTCGGTGTCTCCACCTCATCCTCATCGTCCTCCAAATGGAATATCTCCTCCCTCTCATCCCACACATCCGCAAGCCGACTGCGCTCCACGGCCACGTCTGGTGCATGTATAGCCTGCGGCTGTTGGTGGGTATAGAACGACGGGAGCGTGTCATCGCCCTCGTCGTCGGTTGGCTCCTCCATGTTGTCCAGCGGCTGGTAGAGACGGGAGATCTCGCGACGGTGGCGGTAGTACCGCTCGAGATTCCAGGAGAGCCAGAGCCCTAGTGAAGAGCCGAGGAGATTTGCCTGGGGATACGGTCAGCCTGTTTTGCAGACAGGGCAAGAATGAGGACGGACGGCGATGTCTCCTAGCTGGAACGTCTTGTACTGCATTTACGTCAGACAACGCGAGAGAGGGTCATGATTCTGCGTACTGGCAGCAGCGCCTGTACAAACTCGCTCACAATCCCACCGAGCACAAAACAGAGGAAGCCCGTGATGAGCAGGCCAGCATTCCTCCAAATCCATATTCGTCTTGCATCCCTGACGATACGTCGGCATCCGTAGATCATATATCGTAGGGGAAGGGCTCACTCTTCAACATCAAATATGAAGTACACCAAACCGGTCGCGAGCCCAAGACCCGCGAAATGCAACACCTTGTCGTTTACCGGCACGTTGTGCACGACATTCGTGAACCCCAAAAGAGCGAGCAAGACCATGTCGACCATCGTGAATATTATGAACCACTGTGACTCTCAAGTCAGCTCGCGCTCTTGAATGAGGACAAAGGGAGTACTGACTGGTCGTAATCGTAATGGAAGATAGTAGCTACCGGGCAGCACAAACTTTTGAGATCGCATTATGCGACGCAAGACCAGCCGCGTGCGGGATGGCATACGACGGCCTGTCGACAAGCTGATGCCACCCGGTGGTGGCATAGTGGCTAGGCGCGCAGAAAGGCAAGGATTTCGTGTGTACGTCGTCTAGTAGTGACCAGCACCCGAAGGGGATGATGATGAGATAGCCGGGCTGGGCGGTTGTTGAGAGCGAGTATGGTTTAGACGTGGCTGTGAGGCAGAAAGATGGTTGTCAGTCAGGGACCGCCCGGCTTCTTCGTCAGTCGTCAGACTAACCGACAATGCGCTCATTTAAGGAAGGGTCCACAACAGATGGGATTACTACTACTGTATCTAAATGTCGTAACAAAACTGAAGCTACAAATGGGCGCGGATCAGAAGTACAAGAACATGCAGGTGTTATGTAGTCGCCGGTGTCGAAGACTGAAAAGGAAGGCAAGAATATGTACATCTACAAAAAGATGAGGATCGTTGCTGTTGATGTTAGATCATGCCATAGGTTCCACCGGCAATCCGGCAGACGTGCTCAGCTTGAAGAGCTTCTCCTTGGCGGAGACTTCGATGTTGCCGAAAGAGGCGGTCTGCTGCAGCTTTACGCAGTCGCGAGTCCCAAGGACCAGCAGCTCGAAGAAGAACGACGACGCAGCTCTGCGAGACGCCTTTTGCGAGACCTGGTTGAAGCTGAGTTTCTTCTCTTGGGCGGCGGCAGCGGTAGTGTGCAGCTCTCTCTTGAGAATGGCAACAGCCTTCAGGGTGTTCTTGCTGAAGCCGTGCTGCTTCGCCTCGGCGACCTGGGCATTGACGTCCTCCTCCCCCTCAGCAGGTGCTTGCGTGTCGTCCTTCTGCCTCGTATCGAAGATCTCGATCGGGCAAGTGAGATTGCCGTAAGACACGCCGCCCACATCACCGGTCATATCGTCGAAGTATGGCGTGGACATGCGGCTGTAGACCGCCTCGCTCGCTGCATGAGCCTCAGCGGCCTTGCTACCGGGACGAGGCGTGCCCTGGCGGCCACTGACTCCCCAGCCATCCCGGTCCATCTCGATGTCCATCATTGGCGCATCACCACCAGACTCATCGAACATGAACTGCTGGTCGTCGTGCAGGCCACCAGCTCCAAGGACATCGTCGCCCATCACTAGGCTACGGGATGCGTCACCGTCATCGCGGCGGCCCATTTCGACATCGCTGAACCTCGGGCGCTTGGGAGTCCGGTCATCGGCTTCGTCCTCTGCAGAGCGGCGACGGTTGATGGGGAAGGTGAACAGCTCGGCGAGCTCGGGCGCAAGACCGGGAGGCGCAGCGATGAAGTATGTATCGGCGTTCATTGTCTTCGTGGGCAGGAAATGCGCGAGAGGATCGGCGCGCACTTGCAGCAGTCTCATAAGGGAACGAGAGCCGGGCAAGAGAGGATGCTATAATTCGATCAGCGGCAGCACGTTGGGAGTGCATCATGTACTTACTTCTGCCAAGATATCGCTCAGGTCCCTGTCCTCTTGCCCGAAGCTCTGGCCGAACAAGCCACCCTCATCCAGCTCGATCTGGTCATCAATGGCTTGCTTCTTGAGGAGTGCCTTCTTCTTGTCCTTCGCAGACCTTGCGGCAGCCTTATCGTTCATCTCGCCGATACGGGCGGCGGTACGAGGAGTAAGAGTGGGCATCGACATCTCTCCAGGAGGTGGGGTGGGAGGGAGCGATGTGAGCCGGGAAGCTGGATATCAAGGTCAGGGGGCAGACAAAGTCAATCATGAAACACTACATACAAGCTGGGGATCCAGGGGTCTTCTCGCGCTGGGGCGCAAGGCTGGGAAGTCTGCCTCCGACCAGGTCGGGCAGGTCAACAGGCGCATCCAGGTCGAACAGACCGCCTTCCGGGACGTCGAAGTCGAAATTGTTGAAATCGTCGCCGCCTCCCGCCCCCCAACCCCCGTCATCAGCGCGGTTTCCGCCAAACCCATCCCCAAAAGAGCGCTCGAGCGAGTTCGATACGTCTGGCGCGTCGCGTCCGACTTCCACGCTCTCATTGTCAGCGCGGCGGCCGACCTCGGGCGCCTCAAGGTCGAGGTCCATAGCGTCGTCCAGGTTGAGATCAATCTGGGAGTCGATTCCACCCTCAAGAACGAAAGGGTTTCCGTAGGGGTCATCGAATTCAAACGCGAAGTTGTCACCTCCGTTCAGCGTGATGTCGGCAATCTTGGCCGCGTGCTGGCCGCTGGGTGCCGGAGCGACAAAGTTCAAGTTCCTACGAGATGTGTAAGTACCAGTCACCATACGTAAATGGTTTGTATCTACCAGTCATCCATCATAAGATCGAAGTCGAGCCCTTCGTTACTGAGCGTGATCGCGTTCCGAGGAACCGTCAGTTGCTCCTCTGTCATGTCAACGATACCAGGGCGGAAAGCCTACAATCGCGTCAGACCAAGCCCGTAGAACCTGGGACTTTATTTGGGTCGCATACCATCTTAATCTTGAGCAACGCATCGTTGCAATCGTCCAACAGATATTTCGCCTTCCGGCTGTAGATCCTGACAACACCGAGCAGCAGCTGACCGCTCAATCGGAGCGCGAGCGGAACTGTCTCCTGGTTTACGATCGCATCTACAAAAGCGCGTCAATATGCCTAGGCATTTTGAGAGAACATCGACCCGCATCTATACGACACGCGGGCTCGGCGCATTGAGTGATTCACTCACCAACAGACTGCTCGATATCGGTCTGTAACGTCTGCTGCTTGGACAGCTTCCTCTCCCAATGGGCAGCAAGCCAGACCTTCGCAAGCGGCCCCCGACGCGACAGTATCGCTTCCGCATAGAACATCTCTGCTGTCCACGATCCAACTATGAACAAGAGATAAAGTGAAAGGAAGGGATGGTGACTGTTCGAGGGTCGGGAGGAAGGGGAGGCGCGTCGAGGGATCAAGCCGCGGTTCCAACACCTCATGTCGTCCCGGGGTCCCGCTTCAATTGCTTCCGCCGCGACATGGCATCCACCCGAAATTATTATTGCTGCATGCGCGACCAGTCGTCGTTGCCGTCGAGAAGTGCTCGCCCGACCAGCTTGTCCTCCGTACCGACACCCGCAACAAGGCTTGTTTTTGACCTGCACCGGTTCAAAGCAGTTCCCCGTGGGATATGCACCGTGCAGGTGTGGTCGCCTCGTCGTCAGCGGGGCGTAGGGCTTTGACATCGCGGGTCGGTGAGGCCAGTCGATGTGAGTCTTCCCGTTGTAGTCGAGCCAAACCAGTTAGTTCATCGAGCGCTCAGGCTTCGCCTTACAACGAAGATGGGCTCAGACCGCATTTGCTCGGGCGAAATCTACTGAACAGGAACCGAGGGGCCGCTTTCTATTTGATCCTTCCACTGCACACCTCGTCCAACGACCAAATGCCTCGACACCCTTGGGCGAGCTCAACGATAAATTGGCAATAGCTCTACGGAACGGCGAGATCGAGACTCTTTTCAACACTTGTCGGCAAATGCGCGATCAGAATATTCGTCCCACCGCCGAAACATACAACTCGATGCTAACACTATTGAGCCGATTCGGACAACATGAGGCCATGTATGCCATTTTCACCGATATGGTCGCGGCCGGAGTCGAGCCAGACTTGGAAACCTATAATCTTCTTCTATATGTGCGTCTCTTCCATTATGCGCTTCAATACCTCACTTCTTATCTGTGGCTGTAGTCCTCGCGTTTCAGTGACCTCGAACCATATGTGATCATCGCAAGGATGGAGGCCGCTGGCGTCGAACCTAATGGCCTCACGTATGAGAACCTCATACACCATTCCATCCAGGATTGGAACTTGGAGATGTCGCTTCGGCAGGTGGACGAAATGCGTGCTCGAGGAATTCAGCCAACGCTGCCGACCGTTCAAAGGGTGATTGCCCTTGCGACGACATACGACTATGCCCGTCTGGCATTGGATCTCGCCCACATTTATGAAGAGCAGTCATTTCGTCGACTATCCCCAGAATCATGGATGCAAATGCTAGCGTCTTGTGCGGAGTTACATTGGGTGAGAATGACGCTTGCCTCAGTGCGCGCTGCGATCGCTGACCCGTTTGCCCGTTCAGATTGAAGGGGTTGAACAGTGCTGGACGAAGGGTGTAGTCGAGGGCCTTGTATCGCCAGACGAAGGCATCTGCATCGATGTACTCAATGTCGCCGCCAGGGCAGGACGACCAAATCTCGCCACCGACGTCATCGCGACTTTGCGAAAGATCGGGGTCGTGTTCAGGGAATACCACCTGGCGCCTGTGCTCGAAGCCTTCATGAATGCGGGCAATCTGACAGAGGCGATCACCACCCTCTCTCTCATGCGTCAAAACACCATCGCGCCGAACGAGCACACCACAGAGCCTATCTTCCGACACATCTCCCAAAATGTCGACGAAGTCGACAAAGCGTACTACGTTCTCGAAGAGCTGAAAAGCGCCGGCAAGGTCATCGATGTCTCCGCCCTTAATGTCGTTATCCGTGCGTCTGTAGAACTTGGCGACCTTCAGCGTGCTGTGGCTACGTACAAAGAGAGCGAGAAACTAGGCGTCGTTCCGACAAGGGATACGTACTACTATCTCCTCGACGCCTGTATCCAAGCGAAACACTATGCTTTGGGCGAGAAACTTTTCGAGCACATGACCAAAGCGGGTATCAAGCCGGATCCCGCTGGTCTGGAACGCATGCTCGTGCTATCCCTCACCCAGCCAACCTACGAGGAGGCGTTCTACTATTTGGAGGAGCTGAAGACTAAGATGTCCGAAGTGCCAGCTCGGGTATACGAAGCAATCATCCGCAAGTGTGTCGTATCGTTCGATCCGCGATGGAAGATAGCAGCGGAGGAAATGCAGCAGCTGGGCTACACATTGTCATCCGGTCTGCTCAGATTTATAGCGGGTGGAGACGAGGCGACGGAAGAGCAGCAGCCAAGCGCGGAGGAGTTTGAACAGGCACCATCAGGGAGTGAGCAGCAGAGGCCACCCCTTGATGGGCCATTTTAGCACTACTTCAGACATACATCTCCTAATTTGACATCGATTAAGTCAAGTTGTCGTCTTTGGATGAAGGATCGTCATAAAGAGTGGCGAGCCGGTTGCAAGGTGGACCCTCACCAAAATAATCCCGTAGAAATCAAGCGCACGTGCTTCATCATCGCCGCGCGACGCGTCGTGGTTGTCTCCTTGTTTGCTCACCGTCTCCCTCAGCACACAGAATGTTCGGCAAGGCCGCCCGGTTTCCTGCTGAAAAGCGTAGGGTGATCTCTTGCGTACTCCTGGCGATTAATGCTGAAGCTCTGCACAGCGACCGATATTCCACCTCCCGGATACTACAATCCCAAAGAAATCGATGGAGCACCCTATAAGAGAGGTGCCTTCCTCGAGAAGTCGGAGAGGAGGGTGTTTGACAAGGTGCCCGATGGCCCAGGTGAGCATGTCTGCCTATGACTGAGATGCGTGCTGAAAGTCTGTAGGCCCAAGCGACTACCAATCCGCGCCGTCAGAGCTGAAAGTAAAGGGGCATGCACGCAAGCTGACCGCATCAACACACAATGACCATATACTGAGACAAGAAGTAAGGTACTTCAAGCGGTAACTGGATCAGATACTGACTTCACCGCTTCAAGCTACAAGAGCTTCAGACCGAGAATGCTCGCCTCGCGAAGGAACGCAAGCATGAAGCACACCAAATGCAAAGCAAGCTAGAGCAGGCGGAAGCCAGAATCCGGGAACTCGTGAAAGAGAAGGGGGCCTTACAAACAGAGGCTGCTGTGGCTACGAAAGAACAACGTACGTGCTCTATGTCGTCCCGTGAAATCTTGCTCATTTCTTCTCAGGTTTGGCACAGGAAGGCGAAGTGTCCGCTCGTATTGCCGTGAGCATCGCTTGATGATTCATACCCAGGGGAACGTGCTGACGAGATACGTTCCCAGCGGGAAAAGGCGGAGAAAGAGGCTAAGCAATTCGCGGAGAAGGCGACCAAGTATAACGCTTTACAACGTCGACTGGAAGAGCTGGAGAAGTTGCATGCGGAGAGCAAATCGAAAGTGAGTGGTTATTGTTCAATGGCCTGCGATTGGCTGATACTGTGCCCAGTGTCGAAAGCAAAACGGCTCTTTGGAATCAGATTTGGAACAAGCACGAGCGTTAGTAGCGGAGAATCAGAAGGAGCTCGATCGCATGCGTCATCATCAGGAGGAGGAGGAGCGACGAATCCAGGACTTGAAGAAAGCGCACGCGATGGCAGAGAAGGACAATCAGGAGCTTCGATCCAAGCTTCAAGCCCTACAATCGACAGCGGCAGCTGCACAGTCTTCTCAAACGGAGCTAAAGCAGCTGGAGGACAATGTCCGCTCGCTGGAAGCTCGACATGCGAAAGAAATCTCAGAGTTACACACCAAATTGCACACCCAAGAGTCCACCATAGCCCGGTCCAAGCAGGAGGCCCGTGATAGAGATACGGAAAGTCGCAAGACGAGTAGTCAATTGTGCGAGGCCGAAGCTAAGTTGAAGCAAGCAACCGAGGAACTCGAGGAAGAGAGACGCAAGCGTCGCACTGATGAAGACCTCCACAAGGGCAAGGAAAACGGAAAGATTCGCACCTACGAAGCACGCATTCAAGTGCTTCAGAAGGAACTTGCCGACGTTCGCGCCCGCGGCTCTAATACTCAGCGAATGGTGGATGAAGAGAGGTCGAAAGCCGCTTCTGAGCGTGAAGCTCTCCATTCACAGCTGGCCCATGTGCGTCAGGTCATGGCCACAGTCGCCGAACAGTATGGTAGCCTCGCTGCTGTCATGCAGAAGCACCGTTGTCAAGCTTCCCTTGACCGGACGATAGCTGAAGCAACACGGATCAAGCTCGAAAGCATAGTCGCATCAAGGGAGAGTACCATCCGGCATCTGGCAGGCGCTCTTCGAATGCAGGACGAGGCAGCTGTCAGTCTAATCGCCGGTCTGAATGATTACGCCTCCCTTGTGCGGGGCGTCCTGCATCAGAGATCCAACCCGGTGGAAGTGATCACAGTGCCGTCATCGTCAGTGTCCTTCGAAACAGACTTTACGCCCGACTTAGCGTGGCGAGACGAGCTACTTCAACTTCAGGATCAAGTACAACACGAGCTCGAGGACTTGCGGTGCTTCGACAAGGGATGGTGGGAAGATGGATACAATCGCAATTCGAGCAGGCTGTACGAGGTCGAATCTGAGAGCGACGTGGCGGGGATGCAACTCTCCGAAGCAAAGGAAGCACATCTGTCTGCTCAGTCCGCTCTTGCCGCTGCCGAAGCACGCCTTGCAGCAGCAGACCAGTCTGTGACCAGTCTGACAGCTCAGGTAACACAACTGGAAAGTAACATGGCAAAGCTGGAGGATGAAAGGATGCGAATCCAGTCCGGCTACCATGCCGACATGAACAAGTTAGCCGATCAGCTGAATTCGGAGAAGGCTTACGCCGCACAGATTACGCTCGAGCTTGCGCATGGGAAGGCTCGCGAAGCCGCACTAGCGGTCGATGTGGACAAGTGAGTTGGTTCACGACGCAGTCTGATACATCAATGCTCATCGAATTACAGTCTTCAAGACACCCTTTCGAATGTCGAACGTTACAAGAGTGAATACCAAGCTCTGTTAGCTGAGGTCAAGATCATATTGTCGAGGAATGCGCTCGCCGAGGACGAAGCAGAGCGACTGAGCCGATTCAACGCGGAAATCCTGGGCCATCAGAATCCAATGCAGAAGATTCTTTATGTGGATAAGATTCGCCGAGAAATGGCGGACGTGAAGCAGGTGAGACACATGGCGTGATGCCGCTTGATACCTGCCTGACTCTTCATCAAGAAATTGATCGTTTCCACTCTGGAACGAGACGCGGCGGAGGACGCGAGGCGCAAGCTTCAGGATGAGCTCGCAACGTACAAGGCGGTGGATATCCCTCTGGACGCGAAACCTCGCTCGACCATGACAAGGGTCGCAAGGGTTCCATTTGCTGCTCGAAGCGTAAACACCTTGTCAAAGTCGCAAGGACAGCGAGCGAATGACCGATCATCTAAGGGATCGCCATGGGAGTCCGACAGTGGCGGCGATGCCCTCCGCATCGAGGACCTGTTGCGTCCGTAGATCGGAGATCCGCGGTCTCGGGATCACAATTTTCCATTTTGGGTATTTCGGGCGCTATCATAGTGATTTTCCTCTCATGTTTTGGTTCCCGATAACTGTCTTGTATATTCGACACCACGCAGCATATAGCGGCAATGGATGACTTCATCCGATGATGCGGCCAGAGGGCGTGATTGTCGCGGAAATGGACCGACGATGGTGGCGGAAGCAAAGCATCGTTCCCGCACCTCATCCCAAGACAGGTGTATGCGTTTCTCACTATTATCCAAATGCGATGCTGGGTTTCAGTATATTGTACGTATCTGACGGGCATCGGAACCGAAAGCAGGGCCAAGAGAATAAATAGTGGGGGTGCGTTCCCTGATTTGTCGTCTACTCCCCCATATATTCCTCTAGAACCACCTCGACTTCATACCGATCCCTTCTCCATTCACCATGAGTGCCGGCTTCACTCTTGCGCTGTGCGCCATCTGTGTTCTTCCATCTGCCTTTGCTGCTTCCTTGCCACTTGGGCCACTCGGAGCGATCCCTCGGGCCCACTTCCAAAACAGGCAGTCGATCCGCTCTACCACCGACCCTTCTGCGGTCTTCGTGCCCGAGTATGCTCAACGAGAATCGTGGGGTATCCTGGCCAAGTATCAACAAAGCGATGTGCTACTTCAAGGGGCAAACGTTTCTCCATCCGGTATCAACAACAATCAGAACGGTCTCGTGGGACCTGATGTCACCTCGGGATTGCCAGCACCAACATCGGAGCAGATTGTACCACTCCAAGCGATCTCCTCCGCCTCCGACTCCATTCTGTCATACCATGCAATGATTGACATTGGCACTCCTGCTCAGCATCTTGGTCTGGTTATTGACACGGGGTACGTCTTTGGTTTGGAATTTAGATCTTGTCTCGAGCTGACTTCTCCGCAGAGTCGCTGATTCCTGGGTGAGACGGCACGGACGTCACTACATATTGAGAGACGCTCACCACATTCATCAGGTGGCTGCTTCCTGCAATGACTGCGAGACAGAGCAGTTCGATGCTTCTGCGAGCAACACGTACCGGAGTTTCCCCGGTGACTTTCGTCAAGCATATGTGAGCCCCTTGCTATGCCACGGTTCGTTCAGTGAATAACCATTTATGCAGGGCAACGGATATGTATGGGGAACATGGAGCCGAGACAACGTAACTGCCTCAGGACTAACGGCGTCTCCTCAATCATTTGGCTCGGTAACTGCTATGGACGTCGGAAACGTGGCGTATTCTGTCAGCGGCGTTCTCGGTAAGCGTGGTCTTGCAATGAAGGACCCACAAGCCGCTGAATATGCCCAGGCTTTGCTTTCGCATCCATCTCCTCAACCAAGAAAACGCCCTTCTTCGAAAGCCTCATATCGGAGGCCTCCCTTCCGTTTCCCCTGTTCAGTGTCGCTCTCGGTCGAGGGGGCGATACCGACGACTCGGAGGTGAGGCATTCTCCCTCTCGAGGAAGACACGAATTTCTAATATACTGTACACTCAGCTCTGCCTGGGCTGCATCAACAACAGCAAATACAACGGTAATATCACATGGATTCCTTTGGTATCCCACGTAAGTTTTTTCCCTTTGTCGAAACTTCAATGCTGACCATAGTCTAGACTTATTGGTTCGATTGCTGCTTCGGCGCCTTTGGATTCTGGTCTGACGGAGTCCAAACAGGACAATTATGTTGAGCGGTCTTCAAGTCGGAGGCCTCAATACCATGACCACTGGGTTACTCGCCGCCATCGATACCGGTACGTAGCCTACTGCATTGACCGGAGCCTCAGGGATTGAAGGAAGAACAGCTTCTAACCAGATACACGTCCCAATGAGTGTTGCGAAGAGGTTCTATGCTACTGTCAGTAGTGCAAATCTATCGAATACCACGGCAGCGCATGCTCACATGACCCATACAGATTCCCGGCTCCAAACCGGCTCTGTCATACGGGGAAGGTAAGGCGGGTTAGTAGCTGAACTACATATCCTGATAATTTGTACAGGATTTTGGACATTCCCCTGCAATTCGAGCCCCGACATCCAGTTCATTTTTATGGGTCCGACGTTCTCCCTTGACCCACGGGACTTCAATCTTGGGAAGACCTCTTCCTCGTCTGCGTACGTTCCACTCATCTTATATCGATTACCAACGCTCATCGCGAGAAGCGATTGTGTCGGAGCTGTCCTTGGCATGAAGGGTCGCGACTTGCCTGACAACTTTGCCGTAATTGGTAAGTCCATCGCGCACCGCCATTTCCCTCACGTCCTTACCTTGTTCTGTGCCATAGGTTCGGCTTTCCTCAGATCTTGTAAGCCATTTTCCCATCCCATGCCTACCCGATCTCTTATCCGAGTTGGACCAGGGTACACGGTATTCGATTACTCGTCAGGCAGTCGGATTGGTTTCGGGAGCAGGTCGACTGCTTGAGGCAGCGAGGATGAGAAGAGCAACACCAGAACATCCACTCAGTTTCTTGTCAAATGTGTATAACATTCATGAACTATAACGAAGTGTCTCGTTCAAGGAATGACTGCGGCGCGGAGTTGAGATGTGTGGAACGGGTGCGCCATGGCCGTCGTCGACGCGTCCCTCGTGTATGCACCCCTCTCTCTCATCCTCACCACCAACATGCTCGCTGGTCTTGCTGCCGCGCTGTGCGCTTCGCTCCTTTTATCCTCCTCACAAGCGGCTGGACCGCTCCCCATTCGGCCTGATGGTGCCTCGTACAGCCGGTCCAGCGAGGGAGTCCGTCTGTCCTTCAGAGCCGAGCACGATACCCGCGACCAGGATGCGGTCTTCGTCCCGACATTTGTCCAGAATGAACTCAACGGACTACTCAAAAAGTATGCGCAAGCCATGTCTCTGCTACACAATGTCACAGGGATCACGCCGCCAAACGTGGATAGCACCCAAACTGGCGGTGTGACACAGCAGCTCCCGCTATATCCTCCCACCTCCAGCGTGGTCGAGCGTCAAGCAATGGGGCTGTTCAACTATAATCACGACGTTTTGTACTACGGCCCAGCATCTGTAGGCAATCCGCCACAGACGCTGGATATCATCCCCGATACCGGGTAAGCCGATTCAAGCGCATATATGCAGGTTCCTGGGCTGATGTTCATTTAGCTCTGCGGACCTCTGGGTACGATTGCCGGAAGACAACTGCTCAGTAGAACTGACTCGTCATCGTAGTTTCTCTCCGGATGCGCGTCTTCGAAGGCCAAACAGTTCTTCCCTCCTGCGAGTATTACATATGGACGCACCGCGTCTGATTTCGACGTCAGCTACGTACGTCGTGGTGCTTGATGCCGTTCCACTTGTCTTGACTAAGTTGCCGCAGGGAGATGGATACGCCAGTGGCATGTTGGCTCAGGATACGGTCTCTGTAGCAGCTCTTTCGGTTGATCACCAATACTTTGGAGTGGTGGACGAAATTTCCACGTCGCTCTCCAACTATCCAAGCAGCGGTGTTCTAGGTACGTATCTGGACATGGTGCATGATGCATCGTTCCCGCTGAGACGCAGCTGTTCCAGGTCTTGGCTTCGGAACCATATCTCAAAGCAAGACAAACACCTTCTTCGAGAATCTCATGGTAGCACGAAAGTTGCCATCCGCTTTGTTCAGTATTTCTCTGGCTCCTGCTTCGAGTCGTGGAAAGTCCGAGGTAGTGTAGTCTCCGCTGTCCTTGCGGTCTCGCTGACGGTGCTCACTACAGCTTTGCTTGGGATGCGTAAATCAGCAGAAGTTCAGCGGAGAGATCGTCTGGCTCCCTTTGCAGTCTAGGGTAAGCCTTTCGTTTGACAGCAAGTTGATTTTGTCTCATGGAACACAGACTTGGTGGTGGGAGCTCGCGATTACGCTGCTTTGATGACTCCGTTGATGTGTTTGATCAGGACTGTTCCAATGACGGGCATGGCTGTCGACACAATTGGCGTTGTTCCACTCGGCCTGATCGCGGTTAGTCGCACCCACTCGAGATATTGCTCCATGCTCACATTCAAATGAGGCAATTGATTCAGGTATACCGGAGTGCAGATTTGCGCATGCACTACTAACCCACCCGCGACAGGCACCAGTCAGATATACGTCCCGATGGCCCACGCGACCGAATTCTACAGCCGTGTAAGAAGTTTCACGTGAGGAACGTACTGCGTACTCACAGTCTCAAGATCAACGGCTCTCAACCAGCCCCTCAATACGGTCCAGGTGCGTTCATACTGACTTGTTAGAGTTGGGGCTGACACTTTGCAGGATACTGGACGTTTCCATGCGATTCAAGCGCAAACTTGAATGTGACCATCATTTTCGATGCGGTGCCTTTCGACATCGATCCGCAAGACTTCAATTTGGGGAAGACTGCGCCAAACTCTAAGTGGGTGCTTGTCTTAAGGGTACTTACTCACCTTCTGAATCACTTATAGTCAGTGCGTGGGCGGCGTTTTTGGGTTTCCAGACGACTTGCCAAGTAACTTTGCTATCATCGGGGCGGGGTTTCTCAAGTCATGTGAGAGATGTTATCCATGCTTGAGCTCTAACTGAGACTTGTTTAGGGTATGCGATATTCGACCATTCGGACAGCGGACGGGTCGGTCTCGCCAGAAGCACGGCCCGTCAAGCTCGTGCCGTGCCGTTCGCGTCGGGCCACTTCAACTGAAGACCATGACTCGCCGCAGCGGCATGTCGTACACAACAACGCAGTACATTGATATCATTATCATATTTATACATGAATGAGGGGTATCAGCCATCCACATAACAGATCATAAGTGAATCATCAATCGTACAAGCAATCTCCACAATCCTGGCGAAAATCCACAATACGCGGTTGTCCTCATGAGACGACCCTGCCTCCGAGTTCCTTGCCCTGGCTGAGCACTCGCAGCCAGCTCTCGCCAACCTCCTCTCGCAGAGCCTCGATTCTCGCCCGGAACGCCTCCGCGTCCGGATTTGGTGGTTGGCTAGGCGTAGCCTGGGAGACGGAGCGCGGTTGATGTGCCCCGTCCGTGGCACTGCGCCCGTGCGCTTGGTGGTCCGCCGACGTCTTCGCATGCGCAGAAGGCTTTGTATGCCTCGCCAGGCTCGCACTAGCCACTGCCGCACCCTCTCCGGGACCCTTGGACGGCGAGCTGGGCGTCGCGTCCAAGTCCACGACTCGCTTGACCGGCGGACGGCGTTTCTTCGGCGTGGGCGCCAGCGCTCGGGGTGAGTCGCGCGGCGTTGGAGGGGGGACGGACTTGGCTGAGGCGGTTGTGGCGGGGGTTGGGGGTGAGGTCTTCGGCTTGCTGCCTGCCGAGGGTTGGGTGGCGTTGAGCGGCGGGGAGGAGGTTATTATCACCGCTGGTGGCTCGAGGGCCGCCCTGACGGGCACGGGCGCGTGTACGGGCGCGGACCCGGGAGAGGGGGAGGAGATGTACATGCTCTCTGTGAAGCTTGGCCCCGCGCCGTCCAGGAGGACGTCCCTCCCCTCGCGGCGGAACATTTCGAAGCACTTGATGCGCCAGTCTTGCTCCGTCTTGCAGAAGATGTTGCCCTCTACCCAGACCTCCTTTATGCGTGGGCACTGGGCGAGCCTGCCGACCTCTGCGCTCTCCTCGACGCGGTTCTCCTGGAGGTCCGCGCGCTCGAGCTCCTGCAGCCGCTCCAGGCCGCAGAGGCTGTCGAGCCGGTTCTGGGAGAGGTTGAGCACGCGGATGTGCGGGAGGAGCGCGGCGACGTTGAGGATGCTGTCGAGCATGTTCTGGGCGAGGTTGAGCGCGACGAGCTGGGGGAGCGCGGAGAGGCAGGGCGGGATCGACACGAGGAGGTTGTTGGACAGGTCGAGCGATTGCAGCGAGGTCAGGTACTGCGTGGGGGTGGAGGGGAAGAAGGTCAGCGCGTTGTCCGGCAGGGCTAGGTGCCGCAGGGACATCCATGTGTAGGAGGGGAGGTCGGGCTTGGCCGTTTCTGGAGGGGGGGAGTGCGGGAGTCCGTCGGTACCTAGTAGAGGGGCCTGGGAGCGGATGGACGAGCCATGGTGGATCAGCCGCGGGCGGTTGTTCACGGGCGCCTTGAGCTCGCCCTTCCTCCTCGCCAGGTCGTTAGCGACCGCGTCGACGAGCACGTCGCTCACGTCCTCGACACTGCTCCTCCTTATTGTCAGGCTGCGGAGGCCGACGGCAAGCTGGTCCCAGCCGATATAGTCCCTCGGGTCCACATCCGTCATCTCGAGGCTCTGCAGGTTCTTGAACACGTCCAGCGGGAGAGCCGTGTCCGTCGGCGGGTCCTCGGCCAGCTCGGCGATGAGCCGCCTGCTCTGGTTGTGCAGGCTGAGCGCAGGTAGTCGCGTCATGAGGCTGTACATGTGCTTGAGCTCGCTCTCGAGGGAGGGGGGTGGGGCGGGGGGGCCGATGAGCCAGCCGAGGGACGGGCCGAGCGAGAGGGAGGACACGGCGGAGATTGTAGAGCGCAGAGAGAGGATCGACATCGCATCCCTGTCCCGGGCGTTGAGGAGGGCGACATACGCATTCTGCTTGAGGGGCGTCGCGAGCCGCACGTCCATGTCGCCTACGGGGAGGCCGAGGGCCTCCATGCGCATGAGCAGGTAGAACAGGTGGTGCGGGTCGATGGAGAGCACCGTCGGCTTTGCGCGCGGGGTGGCTGCGGTCGCCGTGCCGCCGGGGACGATCCAGGAGAGGAGGGAGGACTGGTGCGGGTGCTGCGGGGTGCGTGATGTGCGCGGGAGGAAGCCGGCGTCTGCGAGTCGCTGCTCATGGGTGCGAATGAAGGCGGCGAACCTGCGGACGTACTCGTCGCCGGGCTCTGTCTGTGCCATCGGTGGTGGTGGTGGTGGTGGGTATGAATCAAGTTGTGTATCGTCAAGCCGTCCAGAGCAGCCAGCAGGCGGTCTACTTGGCCGTTAGTCACAGTGAGCACGGCGCGGTGCAGTCGTGTGCCTTCGGAGGTGTGCGCCCATCCCGGCCATGGCACGCCGGCTGCCTGATGGCCTTGCATTCGCCCGTAGCCCCGTTTGCCTCCGCTTCGCCACGCAGCGGGTCCATTTCAGGCTCCTCTCTCCACGCGCCGTCACGCACTCGACGGCCCAGCGCTACGGTCCCCCTCCCCCCGCCGCGCTCTCTTCCTCCCCACCACCCTGCCCACCATGCAGCTCATCTTCAAGACCCTCCAGCAAAAACAGTTCAGCATCGCCGCACAGCCGGACGACACCGTCCTCGACCTCAAGCGCAAGATCGCCCAGGAGCAGGAGTTCCCCGTCGAGAACCAGAAGATTATCTATTCCGGTACCGTCACCCACTCTGACTGTATGCACCGCATGACTCACCTGCGCGGACAGGCAAGATCCTCAGCGACACCCAGACCGTAGGGGCATGTAAGATCAAGGAGAAGGATTTCCTCGTCGTGATGGTGTCAAAGGTGCGCTTGCTCCGCATTCCAGCACGCCCATCCGCTTACGTATGCCCCCCCGCATGCAGCCAAAGGCGGTTCCCGCGCCTCCCGCCGCAGAGACGAGCAAGGCGGCCGCCCCCGAGCCCGCCAAGCCCGTCGCGCCCATCTCTGCCGCCGCCGGCCCGTCCGAGCCCACCCCCGCGCCCGTATCCGCGCCCCCCGCCGAGCCCGCTGCCCCCGTCTCTGCTGCCCCTACCGCCGCGGAACCCGCTGCGGCTGCTTCCGCATGGGGCGACCAGTCCTCCTTCGTCACCGGTGCAGCGCTCCAGGGCGCCGTGCAGAATATGATGGAAATGGGCTTTGAGCGTGCCCAGGTCATGCGCGCCCTCAAAGCCGCGTTCAACAACCCGGACCGGGCGGTTGAGTATCTCATGTCTGTGCGTGGAAGTCCCTATTCCCGATTAGGGTCGGAAACTGATTATCTGCACAGGGCATCCCTGATCATCTGGTGCAGGAGGAGGCGCCCGCCGCACCCGCACCCACCTCGCCACCACCTGCTGCCGCCGCCGGAGCGCCCACTGCGCCCACTGCGCCCACTGCACCCACTGCGCCCGCCGTGCCCGTTGCTGCCGCTGCCCCGACAGCGCCTGCCCAGCCGCAGAATCTGTTCCAAGCTGCCGCTGAGCAGATGCAGCGCCAGCAGGGCGGCGGTGGAGCCGCTCCCAGCCTCGGTGCCCCCCCCGCTGCTGCTGCCGGCGCCGGCGGCGCGGCGAACCCGCAGATTGCCCAGCAGCTCGCTGCTTTCCGCAACTCGCCCATGTTTGGCCAGATCCGGCAGATGATCACGCAGAACCCGGCGCTCCTGCAGCCGCTCATCCAGCAGCTCGCGGCGAACAACCCGCAGCTCACCCAGCTCATGAACCAGAACCCGCAGCTGCTGCTCCAGCTCCTAGCTGGTGAGGACGGCGAGGACGGTGAGGGTATGGAGTGGGAGGGGGAGGAAGGTGAGGGCGGTATGCCCGGCATGACCACCATCCAGGTCACCCCGGAGGAGAACTCGGCTATTGAACGGGTGCGTCCCTTTCATCTCTACCCCACACGGCAGTGTACTAATAGCGCGCTCACACCAGCTAATCGCCCTCGGCTTCCCCCGCGACATTGTCATCCAGGCGTACTTTGCATGCGACAAGAACGAGGAGCTCGCCGCCAACTACCTCTTTGAGAACGGCTTTGACTGAACGGCCCCGCTCCCCACCAGCAGCCTCATCCCACCCCTGCCCCTGCCCCTGCTGCTGCTGCTCGCTACTCATATACTACCTACTACCTACCCCTGCTGTACACCCGAGACGCGGACGACGATGGTGCTGAGACGAGGATTTGTACAGAGCTGCGATGAGATGAGACCAGACTACATGAGATGATGCCAGCCCTAAACCCTCTGATTGTGAAATGAAAATACATACCTGACCACGAGCGTGGACTGGGCGAGGCCGACCGGGGGTGGACTGGCTACCGGTCAGTCCGCCTCTGGGAGTGCGTATCGCTTGTACATGTGAAGGGCGTTATCGCGGTTGCCGTTGGCCAGCTCATCAAGGGACGCCTGCCTAAGACGGGCATGCAGTGGATGAGAAGTCGATGCTTCGGGAGGCATATGACGAGCCGAGTTTGGCGCTCTCGCTTGCTAGACGTGCTTCTGAGCGCCAGTGATATACCATGAGCAGCCCCAGTCCTACTACACTCTTTTTTATCGCTTGCCCACCATGTCCAGTACCACCACTAACACGTCGTCCACACTGGCAGAGAAAGAGCCAGAGTATGTCTACTTCTCGTACGAAGGCCAGTTTAACGGCCGGCGCCTCGTCTCCCCCTCTTCCTCCTCCTCCTCTGACCAATCGACATTCACATCCATCCCAGTGGTGGACATCGCCCCTCTCCTTTCGCCCCTCTCTTCCGCCCGCTTTGACGCAGCTCAACAGCTCGCTTCAGCCTGCGAGAACGTGGGATTCCTCTACCTCACCGGGCACGGGATCCCGCCTGAGCTGGTGCAGCAGGCGTTTGGCGCCGCGAGGGCATACTTTGCCCTGCCGCTGGAGAGGAAGATGAGGGAGTGGATCTATGGGAGTCCCCATTTGAGGGGGTATGAGCCGGTGCATGGGGCGAGGGTGGACCCGGGTGTGAAGCTCGGAGGTGTGTCTTGCCGTATGTTGAAGGTGAAGAGGAGAAGTTCTAAAGGGGACAATGGCAGACAAGAACGAGGGCTTCCTCCTGGGGTACGAGCCTGCGTTCGACCCCTCCCCGCCCTCCCTCACCCCAGCACAAGCCGCCCTCCTACACGAGTACCGGAACAACTTCCCCCCCGATCAGCCCGAGTTCCGCGCCCAGCTCGGCGCCTACCACAAGGAGCTGCTCGCGCTCTCCAGGAGGCTCATGAGGGCGTTCGGAGCGGCGCTGGGTGTGGGGGAGGGGTGGTGGGATGAGCGCGGGGAGATCGACAGGCCGAATACCGCTATGAAGGTTATCCATTATCCGCCGCAGACGGCGGGGGAGGCGGAGGAGACGGGGATTGGGGCGCATACGGATTTCAGCTGTAAGCTTGACTTTGGCTGATAGACGGGATGGACCTGACGTAGAATAGGCTTCACCCTCCTACAGACAACCGCACCCGGGCTAGAAGTGTTGAATGCGAACGGCCACTGGGTGCCCGCCCCGCCCATGCCGGGCGCCTTCATCATGAACGTCGGCGACTTCCTGATGCGCATGTCGAACGGGCGGTTCCTGTCCACCGTCCATCGCGTCAAGACCGTCACGGGCGAAGGCAGGTACTCGATCCCGTTCTTCTTCAATACAAACTTGGATGCACCTGTGGAGGTGCGTTACTTCAGTGAGGGCCGCGGCGAGGTTGAACAGCTGTCCCAGGTACTCCCAACATGCCAGCCATCGGAGAATCCGCCAAAGTATCCCACGGAGCTCGTTGGCGAGGTCGGACGCCGCTCCTTACGGAATAGAGCTCCAGTGCTGACACGTTGTCAACAGATTTATTCCAAGCGACATGCACAGAAGATTGCGAAATTCAACGCGAGACTTTCGGAGGCAACAGGAGGGGCAGAAGCAGTCGCGGTGTGTTAGTCCAGTCAGAAGTGACAACAGTAAAGGGAAGGTGCAGTCGTCGCGTCTTAGTTCAAGAATAAAGTTGAGAAGCACATTGTGAAATTCCATCTGTGATTGTCGAATGCATTGCTGAATGCAGCCGTCCAGAAAGGATTATCTGGTGGGGCGCCTTCCAGTGCACTGGTTGATCAGGAAGTCGGACCAAGGCGGTGCGATGCAAGACATCTGATTGGTCCCCTTGCATGATTAAGGGCGCCGTGCTGGCGAAGCCCAACATTTCCGCTGAAAGTCAAGATGGCCCAGCCTCTTCATTTCCAAAGTTGCACGCATGGTCAAAGGGGGGCCGTTGACTTCATCGTACACAAGTCAGCGTTATGCAGAGTGGAGCAGATACATAGAGTTTTCCAGCAAGTAGAGGAACCGGTCGTCGGATCGTTGCGGCCGGCAACCGGGTATTTTGTAAAGCCTCCGCTTCGGGGACCCGCTCGGCATCTCCGCGGGGGTCTGCTGCGAGCATCGCAAACCGCAGGTCGTCCAGTGGCTTAAAAGGTCAAAAGATCGAGATCGTCTCACGCTACCGTATCGCTCCCCTCGTCCACCCTGCTATCTCCTCTCCATAGACACCTCGTTCGCCAGCAAAATGACCATGGAGATCTCGTGCGTACCAGCAACAGAATTCGAGACTGTGTGTTCATGCTGCATACAGTTCTATCTTGCAGGGCGGGTACAACCACCCGACCTCGCGCAGCTGGCAGTCCCAACGTCAGCTCACAAAGTCGATGCTCATGTACCCCATCTTCATCACGGACGAGCCGGATGCGCGGGTCGAGATTGCGAGCCTGCCGGGTCAGTGCAGGTGGGGTGTCAACAGGCTGAAGGAGTTCCTTGGGCCGCTTGTGCAGAAGGGGCTCAAGAGCGTGATCTTGTTCGGCGTGCCGGTGCATTGCGACAAGGTGCGTCGAACTGCTTGCTATTGGAAAGATCTCCTGCTCACGGGGAGATAGGATGAGCGTGGTACCCCAGCAGATGACCCCGAGGGCCCTGTGATCCAAGCTATCCTCAAGATTCGCGCCCTCTACCCCGAGCTGTACATCGCGACCGACGTATGCCTGTGCGAGTACACCTCGCACGGCCACTGCGGCGTCCTGCACGAAGACGGCACGATCAACCAAGCGCCCTCCGTCGAGCGCATCGCCGAGGTCGCGGTGAACTACGCCAAGGCCGGCGCGCACTGCGTAGCCCCGAGCGACATGATGGACGGGCGGATCAGGGCGATCAAGCTGGGGTTGATGGAGGCGGGGCTTGCGAACAAGTGCATGCTTATGGCTTACTCGGCCAAGTTTGCGAGCTCCCTGTATGGGCCGTTCCGGTGAGTGTATGCGCTGCTGTTGAGGCGGGAGGAGGCTAATCTCGGTCGTAGTGATGCTGCTGGCAGCGCCCCCTCCTTCGGCAACCGCAAGTGCTACCAGCTCCCTCCTGGTGGCAAGGGCCTGGCGCGCCGCGCAATCGTATGTCATCGCACTCCCCCACTGAATCAGTAACTCACTTGTCGTGCCCAGATCCGCGACGTGAACGAAGGCGCAGACGTGATCATGGTGAAGCCGGCGATGCCGTACCTGGACGTGATCCAGGACGCGGCGGAGCTGGCGCCGAACCACCCGCTGGCGTGCTACCAGGTCTCGGGCGAGTTCGCAATGGTTGTGGCGGGCGCAGAGAAGGGCGTGTACGACCTTAAGACGATGGCGTTTGAGAGCGTTGAGGGCATGTTGCGGGCTGGTGAGCTTCCAACTAAGTCCCTCTGCCTCGCATCGTGCTGATATGATGACAGGCTGCACCCTCATCCTGACCTACTTCACCCCCCAGTTCCTCGATTGGCTCGAGGTATGAGCCGCGTGAGATGCGATAGCGATAGCGATACCCAAAAGAGACCGCCCAGGCCGCATATACCTGCCTATATGCGCCTATATGCGCCTCCGGCGACTTGTGCGCCGTCTCCAGACATGTGTACCACCTTTCCTGTATGTATAATTTTGTGCGCGGGCTCTCGGCTTGGAGAGGGGCTACTAATTTGTGGAAGGCAAAGCAATTTCATTCGTTCGTTCTTTCGTGCTGCTCTTCTGGTGTGAATACTGGGAGTGGTGACACTTTACTACTCTCTTCCCCCCACCCCCCCGCGCCCTGCTCCGCTCCGCGGACTTCAGTGCGGAGCCCGCGTCCCAATGCTCACTTCTGCTGCGCCCACTTAGGCGGCTCGTCCTTCCCCTCCTCCTCCAGCTCGTCCGCCTGGGCCTTCGTATGGTGCACCGCGCCGTCCGCGTGCTCCGCGGGCGCGTACACGGTGTAGAGGATGAGGTTCGTGCTGCCGATGTTGATGAAGTTGTCTAATGGAGGAAGGGCGGATCAGCGGGGTGTCCTAATGAGGGGGTTGGGAAGCTCGGGGAGTCCGGAGACTCGGGGAGTCCAGCGGCTCGGGGAGCTCGGACAGATACGAAAGAGGCAGGAAAGGAGGGGGGGAAGGAAGGGAATCAGGGGGTTTGGGGGTTTGGAGGGAAAGGGGCATTCAGAGGTTGGACAGAGAGAGTGGACGTACGCCTATTGCCCGCAGGGACGATGACGATGTCCCCTGAGTTGATGTCTTTCTCCTCGCCTTCGATCACGGCCTTCGCCTTGCCCTTTGTGAAGCAGAGAGTTTGGTCGACGTGATGTATCTGCTCGCGCATTCTCGTCAACACCGTCCCATGCAGTCGCGCGGAGCACGCACCTCTTCCCCGATCTCCCCGCCCACAGGGATATCCATGATCACCAGCTGGGAGTGCTTCCCCGTCCAGAGCACCCTGCGGAAGTCGGGCGAGTCCTCGGCAGTGGCCATGATATGGCTGAAATGGTGCATGCCCTTCAGCTGGGTCTTGCCCGCGGGCGTGGTGGTGGGGGCGGACATGGCTGGTGTGATCGTTCTTGTTGCTAGGAGGGTGGGGCGGCAGGAGCACGAGAGGAGGGAAGCGAGCCGGGCGGTCTTATACATGCTGGAAGCTGGGGATGGAGGGAGTGCGAGTCACGAGCGGAAAGATGGCCCGTTAGTAGTAAATGCCCGTCCTCGGTCGCCGCATCAGGCGGAGTGTTATATACAGCAGCCTCTCAGCGCGGCCAGTCAAGGACGTCACATTACGCTCTTCACCTTTCCTTCGCGCCCGTCGCCCCCTTCGCCCCGGCCTGGATCGGGAGAGACGCAGGAAAGCGCGTTTGCGGGAATCGCGCTCCGTTGAGGGCATCGAGCGCCGATCCCTGAGGCGGAATGACGGAATGTAGCGTGCTGAGCTTTGTCACGTGATGCTGTGGGGGACGCGTCGCGGAGGGAGGATGCATGGGGCTGGGGTCCCGCGTGCCTGGACGAGGCAAGGCGCTGCGGGTCGCCATTCAGAGTGGGTGGATTCCAGGTTCTTCCTATTCGACCACGACTCCGACTAGCACACCTTCGACAGCAGCACCAGCAAGAACATCAACAGCGACTCCTTCGCCGCCATCGACAGCCACAGCAGCAGGATGACATCGAGCTGGTACTCCCACAGCGCCATCCCCGCCTCGGGCGGGCCAGCGTGGGATGCCTACCCTACCAACACGTTCGCAGACATCGAGGACAGGCTGCACTCTTCTTCCTCCCACCAAGATCCGGACGAAGGCGAGGATGAAGGAATGGACGAGGCGGAGGAGGAGGAGGAGGTTGATGGTCTAGCGGGCGGGTACGACGGCGGGTACGAGCAGCAGAGCCATTCGGTCCACAGCGGGTACTACGAGGAGGAAGAGGCGGACACCACCATCCATCTCCGGCCGAGGACGGTAGCTTCACGCGCATCGCACCACTCCTCCGGCAGCTCCTCAGCGCAGACGGCGGTGGACTACTACTCCCCGGCATACGAGACAGACGCACTGCCGTACATCCCACCAATGTCGCCCATCGACTGGGAGAGCGTACAGCGCGCCCAGGAGCTGGCCGCTGCACCGGTCCCGTCAGTACATGCGCCTTCCAGGCCGGTGTCGGTTAACCCGCCGACGGAACTGGGCATGGAGCATGATGTAGAGGCGTATGGGCATTATCAAAGGGCGTACTACGACCCGCCCCGATCCCGCTCGCCTACGCCGATGGAGGACGAGGGCGATGTGGCGGACGAGAAGGCAGAGTACGGGGACCGCCTGGGATCCCTGCGAGAGGAGAGCGAGGGGGATGGCGACCAGTCGACGCTGAACGAAGAGAAGGGCTCACTTGTCCCCGACACGCCGTTCTCCCACTCGGACACGAGGCACTTTGGGCCGGCGCCCGTCAGGCCGCAGGCGCGCCGGCTGGGGGATAAGAAGAAGGTGCTGCTGAAGCATGGGCATTATGTGCGGGACTTGCCTGTGCCGAGGAGGCTGATTCTGCCCAAGAGGGGAACGAGGGAGATGACGGAGACGAGGTGCGTTCCCAACAACCCGTGTTATCCTTGTTGCTTGTGGGGGCTGATGGGATCGTGCAGGTACACAGCAGTGACGTGCGACCCGGATGAGTACGCCAAGAACCGCTTCACCCTTCGGCAGGTGGAGATGAACCGGCAGACCGAGATGTTCATCGTCATCACCATGTACAACGAGGACGACGTGCTGTTCTGCAGGACGCTTTACGGGGTGATGAAGAATATCGCGCACTTGTGCTCAAGAAAGAACAGCTCCTGGGGCCCAGATGGATGGAAGAAGGCCAGTGCGCCTCATGTCCATCATTAGAGCAGCGTCTGATGCGCATATATAGGTTGTCGTATGCATCGTCTCCGATGGGCGTAAGCAGATCCACCCGCGCGTGATGGACTGCCTAGTCGCCCTCGGGATCATCCAGCCGCATGCAATGAAGAACATGGTCCTGGGCCAGATTACAACTGCCCACGTGTGGGAGTACACGACGAGCTTCGCCCTGGATGCGGATCGGCGCTTCCGCTATCCCGAGAGTTCGTTCGATATTGTTCCCACTCAGATCTTGTTCTGCCTCAAAGTACGTGGCGCTAACCTCCCGCAGAGGGAAAGATGCTGACCAGCGCCGCAGGAAAAGAACGCAAAGAAGATCAACTCCCATCGCTGGTTCTTCAACGCCTTCGCCCCGCTCCTCCAGCCCAACGTCTGTATCCTGATCGACGTCGGCACGCGCCCGGGCCCCAAGAGCCTCTATTACCTCTGGAAGGCGTTCGACCTCAACTCGAACGTCGCGGGTGCGTGTGGGGAGATTGCGGTGTATAAGGGCAAGTGGTGGAGGGGGCTGCTGAACCCGCTCGTTGGTGCGTTCTTCTGCGATGCTGCGACACTATGTGAACAACAGCTGACTTCTGGCCAGCCTCGCAGCACTATGAGTACAAGATGAGCAACATCCTTGATAAACCTTGCGAGTCCGCGTTTGGCTATATCAGTGCGTCGTCCACTACCTTTATCTTCGGCCCACTGACGCTTCACCGTAGACGTGTTGCCCGGCGCCTTCTCGGCGTACAGGTACATTGCTCTTCAGAACGACAAGAATGGACATGGGCCGCTGGCGTCATACTTCAAAGGAGAGGTGCTGTCGGGCCAGAATACGGACATGTTCACTGCTGTGTGTCCCCTTTCCTCGTTATCTGCGCATTTTTCTGATATCAATTGCAGAACATGTGTATGTGTGTTGTCAATGGTGGTATGATATTGACTAACACTGCTTGTTACGACTCTCAGACTTGGCGGAGGATGTATGTAAATCATGTCTCCTACCTGACACTCTGCTGACCGTAACGCAGCGTATCTTGTGTTTTGAGCTCATTGCAAAGCCTGGCTCTGAATGGGTCCTTCGCTACGTCAAGAGCGCAGTCGGGGAGACTGACGTGCCCGAAACGCTTCCCGAGTTCATCGGCCAGCGTCGACGCTGGCTGAACGGCTCGTTCTTTGCCTCAATATATGCGCTGTACCACGTCGGCCAGGTCCTCCGCTCTGGACACAGCTGGTTCCGGAAGGCAGTCCTGCTGTTCGAGTTTGGCTACAATCTCATAAACGTTATCTTCGCTTGGTTTGCGGTTGGCAACTTCTTCATCTTCTTCGTGAGTACGCCCGTATGTGGCATTTACTTGTAGGCTGATGGGTTGTAGGTTATCCTCACTTCGTCTGTCAACGATCCGTCGTTTAACCTGAAGGGTGTCAGCATCCTTAATACTCTAACACAGGTGAGTAAGCCGTTGAATTGAGCAGTCTAGTTCTGATCTGCCACGTAGTATGCGTATGCCGGGACCATCGTTGCTTGTTTCTTGTTTAGCATGGGTAATCGACCGAAAGGGTATGCCCTTCCAAGTGCTCCAGTATTCCTTGCTAATATGTTTGCTGCAGCGCACGGTGGAAGTACCGTATCGCCGTCGTCATATTCGCCGTTCTCACCATTTGGATGGTTGTCTGTGCTGTGCTCTGTGCGGTGAAGGCTCTCCAACAATTCAACACGCCCATGTACAGTCGCATGGTCTTGTCCCTCTTAGCCACATATGGGTCCTTCGTTGCCGCCAGCCTGCTCTTCATGGATCCTTGGCATCTGCTTACCAGCTTTGGTCCATATATGCTGTTCTCACCTACATTCATCAACGTTCTCAACATGTAAGTGACGAGTCACTTGGATGTTCGGCAGTCGCTGACGTCTCTGACAGCTATGCCTTCTGCAACCTTCATGACTTCTCATGGGTTCGCCGTCCAGTCCTTGCCAGAGTCTTACCACTGACCTCGTTGCAGGGAACGAAAGCGACCACGACCGTGGACACTGACCTCGGTGTTGTCCGAGGTATATTGAAAGGTGACACGGTAGAGGTCGAGGTCGACTATGACAAAGACGATGTCGACAATGTGTACATGGACGCTCTTCACCGGCTCAAGGTCCGAGAGCCCATTCCGAAACCCAAACCGAAGTCGTTTGCGGAAGACGAAGAGGCCGTCAAGGACTACTATGCGAATGTCAGGACAAACGTCCTGCTCGCATGGGCCCTCTCCAATGTACGTCTTCTCCATCGCTACACCGTTGTCTTTCTAAATCTGTCCTCAGTCGTTCCTGGCCGTCATCATCTTGAGCGGAAACGTCACAAGCACCTTCGATGGAAGTAACAACTACACCGTTACGAAAGCTTACATGCTCTTTATTCTCGCATTCGTTGCTATCACGAGCATTATTCGCTTCGGCGGATCTATGATCTATCTTATTGGAAGGGTGTTCACCGGTTGATACAACATACATTTTGTCCTGTCTACATTGTATTTCTAGGAAATCATACTACATTACCGGTATCGTTACAATGTTCCTCCGAAGTCACATGATAGTCCGCAGGTCATCGGAATACATGCTCGAAGAAAGACTGAGCACGAGATGGCGGCTTCCCCGGTCGCCGTCTCTCCAGCTCCGGCAACGGTTCCCGTCCAGTCGATGACATCGTACGCCCGGACCTCTCGCCCGCTCCTGGCCGAGGTCGCCGACGGACAGGTGACGGTGAAGGTGAAGATCGCGAGCGCAACCTCTCGCGGTCAGCCAAGCTCATGCGATTGAGCGTCCGTTCAAGATCTGCGGGCCGAGGTGTGTCATCGTCGCCCATCAGGGACAAGTCCTCCGAAAGCTCGGCGAGGGAGCCCTCGTCTTCAGAGGCCATCTCCACGTCCGCCGCGGCATACATGGAGGACTCGTCGCCGGAGGTCGCCTCAGCGGTCAGCCCATCATCAGTGTGATCCGTGATGGACTCTCCCGTCGCTGAAGGTGCTGCCCTTCGTACAGGCCGCTCTACGTAGCTCCAGGCTTCGCTATCGTAAGCAGAGGAGAGCGCATCCGTGTCCGTCTCCAAGGTTGGCGAAGGGTAAGTGCCCACAGGGACAGATTCTTCTAGTGTTGCGAGCTGGGCCATATGAGGGCCGAACAAGTTCGGGCGGAGGAGCGTTGTAAGCCGCTCTCCATTCAATTCGTCCTTGCCTAAGAGACGTCTCAATTTGGAAAGATAGAAAACAGGACTTTCACGCACTGAAGCTAACGACGTTATGCCAGCGGGCCGTGCAGTGGATGGCATATCTCGCCAGAGCGTCATCAGTCTTCCAGACCAGCTTCAAGGGCGTTCGGAACACTTCGGTGACGCTCCCTCCCAAACAGTCATTGTACGCCTCGTCGATCGGGGCCGCAAAGTCGACGCCAAACGGCCGGCCGGCGTGCTGCAGTCCAGGAGCTTGGAGCCATTGCACGATCTCGCCCTCGACCACTCGCACCATCTTCTCGGCATGTAGTCCTCGCCTGCGGAGATCCTTGCGTGCTCCGCGAAGGGACATGGTGAACCTGCCAGCTGCGGCCGTGAGCTCGTCTCGCTGGGGCGGGGGAGGCGAAGGTGCGTGCTGGCTACGGGGAAGGTATGGTGGGAGCGGCACAGGGAAGGTAGGCTTGACGCTCGTCTGTGGTGCATCATAGTCCGACCGCAGAGGTGCGATGGCGTGCGGATTGCCAAGGAACCGGGCTACGGAGCAAGCAGGATCAGCCAGCATCACCGCTAACCGCCATTATGCGCACAGTTCTCCCTCCTCAGCGTCTTCCGCTTGCCCTCGATTCTCGGACCTCCCACTCGCGCCTCAGCGGCATCACGTACCCGAGCCTTGGGAGAGACGCCGTGGAGATGTGCGAATCGGCTGCGAGGGTCGCGCAGGATGGATGGGAAGGACATCGGGAGCGGGATGTCTGGGCCATGATTGACACTTTGCGCTGGCTCGATATGAGCGCTTTCGATCGGCATGCTGATGATTTCTGCCATATTGGGTACAGGGAGATGAAGGGATGGATGTTGCGTCTAGAGAATACAGAGGAGATACAGGAGGCGGTGGATGGTGGTTAGTCGTCCATGACGGCCGTCTGCGCGTCGCTGGTCAACGTGCCTCACGGTGACTAGGATCGAGTCTGCTTCCGGTAATGAACGTTCCATTAGGAGCACAGGTGAATACCATTACATCGAACCACAAGTAAAACCCTCGACAAAACGGGAATGGTAGCCTAATCAGTGTACACATTATACGAATCAGAAACCATGCGCTCGATACTCGTCGATCTCCTGCAGAATCTGCGCCAGATCTCCGATGGTGAGGTACAGGGAGGTGTCCTTGGGGTCCAAGGTGAGGGTCGGCCTAAAGCCGCCCAGCAAAGGCGGCGGTACTCGGGCCGAGGCGATGTCGGATATTTCCGCTGCGGCGGCAATCACCGGTGTTGGCAACAGCTCCGGCGCCGGTGCAGGTGCCGATACAGGTGCTGTTGCTGGCACAGGTCCAGGTGCTGGTTCAGGTGCTGGTTCAGGTGCTGGTGCAGGCGCTGGTGCTGGTGCAGGCGCTGGTGCTGGTGCTGATGCAGGTACCGAGATAACCTCGATCACTGCGGCTGGTGGAGGAGCAGCAAAGGGGTCTTCCATGACTTGTTCTTCCACGACTTCCATGACTGGCTCATCGACCAGGTCATCTATCGACGGAGATTTGGTCGGTGAGACGACTTCGACTTGCGGGGCCACAGCGTCGCTGTTGGATTCCGCCGTCTTCCTCCTCGGAGTCCGACCCATCAGCCGCAGATGCTGGACATGGACCGGCGACGTCTTGATGCCCATACCGACGGAGATGGACGGCCCGGGAGGTGTGGACGGTGGTGGGAGTGTTTGATCCGGCTTGGAAGCCAACGCCTTGGCTGCCTTTTGTGGCACTCGGGGGGGAACTGCGGGGGCTTCAACCGGCGGTCTCTGCATAACTGCCGGGGGCGGTGCGTCTTCCTGTTCTTCCCTCTGTGCGTCCTCGACCGTCCTCGACAGACCAACAGCGACCTCGTGTGCAATCTCAACCTGCGAAACACGCTTGTGCACGGCGGACACGTGTTGCCCCGCGCCCCGTTCCTGCTTCGCAAAGCGGAAGCGCGCCTCGGCCCTCTCGGCTTCCTTCCGCAGACGTGCCTTGGCCGCTTCCTTCCTTTCGGTCTCGTCGGAGTCGGAGTCGAAGGGTGAGGCTCGCTTGCCCTTCCTTGCCAGGGCAGCAGAGGTGAGTGTAGCGCGGACCATCGGGATCTGTTCACCGGTAACGGAGGGCGCATCGAACACATCGGGCAGCACAGACGGCTGCACTTGCACAGTCTTGCGAGCCGCCCTCCCCGGGGTCGGCTTTGCGACCTTCCCATTTGTAGACCCCTGCGACCGCTGGCTCGTCCGGGCACTCGCCCCACTGCTCGCCTGCACACCCTCCTCAATCCTTCGCTTCTTCGTGACGCCCGCTTCTTGCCCCTGTTCCTCGGCCGACGCTCGCTTCCCATTCCTCAACCTCTCCGACACCTCCTTAATCTGCTCCTGCAGCCCCTGGCGCGCATTGGGATCGGAGCGGAACTCGGAGCGGAGGGCCTGCTTCGGAGCCGGAGCGTGGGAGGGGGATTGTTCTTCTTCGGGCTCGGGCTCGTGTTCCCAGTCTTCGACTGTCCCCAGCCCGGCGGCGAGGAACCCTTGCCGGTCGTGCTCGTCGCGGTAGTCCGCCTCCGGCTCGGGTGCAGCAGCTGCACTCGCCGGTGGGCGGGAGGGCCCAGCTTGCGCTGTCGTTGGCTGCTGAGTCGCCGTCGCGGAGCCCGATTTCGCATGCCGCATGAAGCTAGGCTGAGTCCACGTCTCGTGATCGTGCTGGCCCGGTACCGCTTGCGAAGGCCCCGGGGGCACAGTCCCCGCCCGGGAGGTCGGAACAGTCTCCCTGCGACTCTGCTCCGGCGAGGAGGAGGACGCGCGCACCTTGTCCCCACTGGCTGAACCAGAGCCAGAAGCTCGAGGCGGCCCGTACGCTGCCGGCGGGCCAGGCGAGCGTGTAGTAGAGGGTGAGAGCTCGGCAGCGACGTGCAGCGGTGTGGCGGGAACGGACGAGCTGCTCCCGGGTTTGTAGGGGAGTCCCGACCTCTCTTCCTCCTCCTCCTCTTCCTCCACCGAGCGCTGCGTGCCAAGGACGTCCTCGACGGCGTCGAGCGATGCGGGGGTTTGAGCGCCGGAGAGGAGGTCGTCTTCCTGGTCCCTTTCCCAAGCGAGACCCTCTTCTTCTTCCTCTTCCTCCTCTCCTTCCTCGCCGTCATCAGTACTGCCTTCGGCGTCCTCATCCCCCAGCTCCTTCCCCTCGCCCTTCTCTCGAGCGTCCGCTGGCAGCTCATCCTCGTCATCCGAATCCGGTGTCTGCTGCCTGGGCGGCGTAGGACTCCACGGTATGTCCTGGCTCGCCTCCAGCGCTTCACTTCGCGTGCTGGCGTTCGCCGCAGGCTGCGTGGGCGTGTTACTCACGCTCTGAGCCTGAGCGTGTTGTTCAATGCTCTCCGTCGCTTGCCTCTGCGCGCGCGAGGTTTCTCGAGTAGGCCACTTGAGCTCCGTCGTCTACACCCGCAAACCCAGTCAGCGCAGCCCCCACCCCCTTGAACGGTCACGAAAGGTGACGTACACCCCAGATCTTTATCAGATACTCCTGCCAGGGCCCGCGCTCCCCTACGGCCGTTGTGCTCCGAGGGGAGGTCGTCTGTGCTTCTGAGGCGGTCTCGTCTGTGGAGGCAGGAGCGGAGGTCCCACCGGAGGGGGCAGCGTCTGATGTAGGAGGAGGGGGCGCTTGTTTCGGTACGGCTGGTGTGAAGCTATTGAGGGTGATTAGACAGAGAGGTAGTAGAAGCGGCATACATCTGCTCACCCGCGCGCAAGCAGCTTGCTTTCCCACTCCCTGACCCTCCCATCGCTCGTCAAGCTGACCGGCTCCCCATGGACGCTCGCACACCCTCGCCCGCCGATAAACTCGACCTCAGCCTCTAAGCACAGCCGGGGCGCGTCGAGCGACCACACATTGTTTCTGAACACGGGCGTCTGGGCGACGAGCGGCCGGCACTGGGTGATGAAGAAGTTGCCGAGGCGCACTTGGGTGAGCCGCTCGTTTGGGTATTTCCTATGATGGGGTAGAGAGTGTTAGAGGAGGGGAGAAGCGGGGCGAGGGGCGCGGGCGCACGCTTTGTGCTTCTCGACGGAGCTGGGGGTGATGAGCACGTTTGTCCACCGCTCCTTGTCGGACGCCTCGGCCCAGAGCTCGCCGCTCCTCACGGGCTGGGCGCCGTCCGTGTGAAACTTGATCCAAGCGTCAGCGTGAGCTCCAGTCGGGTGCCGGGAGGCATGACGATGCATGATGATGACGATGTGATGATGATGATGAGACGCACCTTTGTGATCTGCACCTTCTTCCTCACCTCCTCAAAGCGGTCGTTGGGCGCGTCGCGCTCTGCGAGCTGGTGGAAGTGCCTGAGCAGCCACGGACGCAGCACCTCGCTCATCGCCGCCGGGCCTGGTGAGTTCTACAGTATATACAGCACGGCGGAGGCGTCGTCGGCGTCGTCGTGGTCGGCGAGCGGCCTGAGCAGGACGCGGCGCGCGTCGGAAGCGCGTTCGGTGCTCGGAGTTAAGGGCGCCTTCCGGAAGCGAGAGGGGGACCTCGATCACCGCTGGTGCTGGGCTGGATCATGACATGCCCATCACTAAAAAGAGGCCGCACAGACAAGGCCTGATAAGGGCTGACCAGGTGCGAAATGGCTGAAATGTCCGCAACCCTTGCGGACCTTGCCACAAGCCCTTATAAGGCCAGGCACCGGGCTGCTGGTTGCAGACAAACCCAACAACCATTATTGTTTTGATAACAATTGCGATAATCAGAATTCTTTCAAGCATGTAGTATGCCCTCATAAGGATAGTGCGCCCTTTTGCACTTTCAACAGTGTTATTGTACCGGATATACACCTTACCTGAACCTCTTATCTGAGGAATCTTTTCATTCACGCTAAAGGATTGTGTGCGCTCCGGCACTGTTTGTGTAGATGTATCCGGTATAACCATTCAACTGTTATCTAACTAAACCTACAAGCATATCCAGCTCATTCCTAACACTTTTAGTACAATGGTCTCAATGAATGCACAGCTGTGTGGGTCGACGTTGTGTCACCAAAATATGGTACCTGCATGTATGAGGTTCAGGTAAGCGAGGTTCAGGTAAAGCAAAGACGGGCATACCTCTCGTAATATTACCAAGGAAAGACGCATCTACATATGCAAGGTTCAGGTAAGCAAGGTTCAGGTAAGGGAAGACCGGCATACTTTCTATACCATTATCGGACTCTTAGAGTAAACGCTACCTGAACTCCATACATCCCATAGATTAGCACAATACTGCGGATGGAGGTTCAGGTATTGCTTACATGTAATAAGCCATAAGCTGGGAGACGGACTTGCAATGGAAGAACAGTGACTATTAGCAGAGGAAGGGCTTGTGCGGTGTAGGGGCCAGGTTTACTGCAAGGGTGTGTGTGTCAGGTCGGTCTGAGCCTGGGGGTCATATACTGACAAGTCGCTCTGATTTACATGCTTGATTGCGCAAGCGTGACCAGACCCTATCAATAAACAAGCCAAGCACGTGCTTGAAGCTTGCACTAAGCATGCCTGGTTTCATATTGACTCCGGCCCTGAGAATTCTGTGGAACACCGGGTTATGACCGGAATTGAAATTGTGCCTGCCAGTGCGGGTCGGCAAACCCTCTTCCACCATTGTGCGAGGTGCAAAACTATGGGCAGATTGGTATGCAAGATTCAAAGAGCACAGTATTACTTGGAGAATAGAGGCAACAGAGTGTGAAGACCGCAAACAAAATAGAGAGGTTGTTAGGTTCAGGTAAGAGGTTCAGGTATACCATAGACAGCATGTTAGGGTAGGAGCGGGCACAGAAATCTCATATCATACTTGTATCTTGGCCTACTCACAATAGTATGTTACTGTTACAATAGAATCACATGGCATTGTAACGTTGCCTCTGACTTCCCTATACCTGAACCTCAGATGAGGCACCGATATGGCCTGATAAGGGTCCATAAGCCCTCCAGGGACCGGCAACGTGCCAAAAGTGCCACAACAATGGTAGACCCAACCCCAAGGGCCTGAAAAGGGGTCCCAAGCTTCGCCCGCTTTTTGTGATGCCAGTGCATTGTGCGCAGAACGGTGACATCACTCGTCCAGGAATACCCGCCTGGCGAAATAAGTAGCACCATGGGCCGCATACACCTAGTCCGACACCTCTGCTCGAAAGTGTCATGGCGAACATCATCAACAAGCTGTCCGACCTCTCACTGAGGAAGGCTAGCCACAAGAACGGCAGCGCCGACGTGGGCGTCATCGGCCTCGGCTCCATGGGCGGTGAGCTCCTCTCAACAGCACACACCAACAGCTGACTGAGAGAATGCAGGCGGGATGGCATTCCTCTTCTCGGAGCACGGCTCCCGCGTCTCGGGCTTCGACGTCAAACAGTCCGTGCGGGACGACCTGGCCTCCAAGCTCGCCTCCCACTCCCCCCCTCTCTCCGTAGAGCTCTACCCGTCCCTAGACGCATTCATGGCCTCCTTCAAGCCCGGCCAGCGGAGGGTCATCGTCCTCTCCCTCCCACACGGGGAGACGATAGACAAGGTGCTGCGGGAGCTGGCGCCGTACTTGGACGCGGGGGATGTACTGATGGACGGAGCGAACGAGTGGTGGGAGAACACCCAGCGCAGGCAGGAGTGGCTCATGAAGGTGGGCGTTTCCCTTTCCCCCGTTATTCCCACCATGTATCCTAATTCTAATCCTGATCCTTTCGGGCAGGAAAAGGGAGTCCACCTCATCGGTCTCGGCGTGAGCGGCGGCTATCAGGCCGCGCGCAAGGGGCCCAGCATGTCCCCTGGCGGGACGAAGGAGGCGTACGCGCTCGTCGAGCCGCTTCTCAAGCAATGGGCGGCAAAAGACGGGAACGGAAGCCCGTGCGTGACGCTCATAGGCCCGGGAGGGGCGGGGCACCACGTGAAGATGGTACACAATGGGTCTGCACTCCCCTCCACTGCACGAGAGGTGCCGAGCTGAACAGGAAACAGGATCGAGCAGGGCCTCCTTGGCATCATAGCCGAAGCGCACTCCCTGCTCCGCACCCAACTGGGCCTCTCCAACGCAGCCATCTCCGCCCTCTTCTCCCGCTGGACTACCGACGCCTCCTCCGAGCTGCGGGACACCTACCTCCTCTCGATCGGCGCGCAGATCCTCCGTTTCACCTCCGGCGACAGCATCCACGACTCTGCAGGACTGGTGGAGGACGTGGAGGACAAGGTCGTGCAGGATGTGGACGAGACGGAGGGGACTGGGTACTGGACACTGCGGGAGGCCGGGATGCGCCACGTGGCGGTCCCGACGATTGCGGCGTCGCACCAGATGCGCATCGTCTCGGCGAACAAGAGTGAGCACTTCCGCTCCCCTTTCCCAGAGAGGTGCATATGGAGGCTGAATGGGGATAGATCAGCGCGAGAGGGACGTGAAGGACCTCCAGCTGCCCAAGGCGGTGCCGGCCAATCTCTCCCAGGAGGAGAAGGACGAGTTCATCGAGCACCTCCGGCTGGCGGTGTACGGTGGCACCCTAGCCTCCTTCGTCCAAGGTTACGGCGTAAGCCTCATCCCCTCCCCTCCCCTTCTCTCCCCGCGCACCCGCTTATCGGCAATGCAATAGATCATCGCCCGCGCGTCGCTGGCCAACGACTGGCACGTGCGTCTCGCAGACTGCAGCCGCATCTGGCGCGCGGGGTGCATAATCCAGTGCAACGCCATCGGGGACCTGTTCCAGCCGTTCCTCGAGACCGTGGCGGTGGAAGGCCATCCTGGTACGTGCTATGCTGTCCCTTTTCTCTTCAAGCTGTTGGTGCTAAAAGGAGCCGGGCGTGTAGCGTACGAGAACCTCCTGCTGGTCCCTGAGATCGCGCAAGCCCTCGCAAAGACGTACGAGTCGCTCAAGCGCGTGGTGCTCCTGGCCACTGAAACAGACGCGGTCGCTCCCTCCCTCTCGGCCTCCCTGGAATGGCTCAAGACCGCGGGCAGGGAGGACCTCCCGACCAGTACGCCCTCCTCTCTCTTCCTCTCTCACCTGCGTGGGATATGTGCAGGCGGGCGCTGACACGGTTCGTGTTTGTGCAGGCTTCATGGAGGCGGAGATGGACTACTTTGGGGCGCATAACTATGATGTCAAGGGGGAGCATCGGTGGGAGGCGAAGAAGGGGGCGCATCATACAGAGTTTAAGCCGGCGGAGTGAGGCGCCTCTGTAATGTGTCCCTGAGCATGGAATGGATGTATTTCTAGATCAAGATGGAATTGACAAGATTCTTCGTTTGTTACTTTACACCCGCTGGCTGACATGTACTCCACCCGCTCTACATGGCGGATCACACCTTCAGCCACCTGTCCCACCAGCCCAGGATGGACCACGCGCTCGTCTCCTTCGCCCAGCCTACGGGAACAGCCAATTAGTACCTCTCCCCAGCCAACGTGTAGCGACAACCCGGCCGGGGACATACGCTCATTGTAGTTGCTCATATCCCCGCGGATGGCAAACCCGTGCGCGACGCCCGAGAACAGCTGGAAGTGGTACGGGATCTTGTTCTTGCTCAGGATCGCCTCGGCCTTGTGCCGCCCCTCGGGAGGGAAGGTGTGGTCGATTTCTGCGAGGATTGTCAGGTTCTGAGGCGGATGCGGGGCTTGGGAAATGTACCGGAGCAGGAGAAGAAGATGGCACCCTTGTCAAGGCCTTCGAGCGCTTCTTCGGTGATGAAGGCCGGGTGGCAGGTGGCCCCTAAGGATGGTGAGCAACATTCCATCATATGTGATGGTCTCATCTGGACAACGCACCGGCGGTAGCCCAGCCCTTCTTGAGCGAGTCGACAACGTCTTTGCCACCGAAGCAGTACCCGATGACACCGTATGTCTTGGCCTCTACAGGAATGGTCGGTGAATGCACGCCGCCAAAGTTATGTTGTGCTCACGGAACTTCTCCTTCATAGCCGGGACGAAGTTGTCAAGGATGGACTCTGCCTTGGCCCGATGGGGGCCAATCCAGGCACTGAAATCGAACCCAGGTGCCTCCCGGATCTTCTCGAGCTCCTCTCCCTCGAAGCAGTCGGGCGCGACCACGGTGTAGCCGCCCGCTGCGAAAAAGTCCATGACGAGCTGGTTGTTGAGGTACCAGGGGCCGAAGACATCGCAGCAGAAGAGGATGACCTTCTCGGTCGACTTGGACGGAGCGTACGACACGTAGCACTTGATGCCGTTGATCTCGTCCTTATCCCCGACGGGCGTACCTTCGTGCTTCACTGCCTGCATGCAGCATTCGCCGGATGGGTTTGCGAGGTACTGAGCCATTTCGCTGCTGTGGTGAGGTGATAGTGGTATGCGCTAGAGCAGCCATTCTTTGGAGTGTACAAGCTCTTTATCAACGGAGATGAGACGACCGCCAGCTGGCGATGGGTTGCTGTCACAATGACGCGGCTGGCGGCACTATAGTTCCTCCAGCAAGCAGGTTACGACAGGTCGGCGAAGGTGTGGAGGTCCGGGATGTTTGCGTCACCCCCCGAACCATCTGCGGCCGACGTATTGACAATTGCACGCCAGCGAGCTCGAGTCCATGGCCCGCCCCGCCTTGAGCCCTGGACGGCGACGATTGGCAAAGAACAAGAGAACAAACATTCAGGAGTCGGAGATCTAGGGACCCCTTCCCAGCGCGCTTGTTATGGCACGGGCACGTGCAATTTGGCCGGATAAACCCGCGCCAAGGGAGCCGGACTTTCTTTCCCCATTGGGCGGAAGAAGCACCCTTCCTTTGTTTATCTGTTATCCGACAATGCTTCCTTGAATTGACCATATGAGGCCATGAGGCGAAGGCGAGCTGTTGGGTGTGCGGGGTCAGCGGACTTGTAAGCGCCGGCGCGCTCCACGACGCGTAATTGGTCCTCGCCGTGTGTATGCCAGCTGATAACAATAACAATCCACTTCACGTGCATAAATCTATCGAGCATTGAGAGGGCTCCAACGCGGTCGCCGATAGCGAGCTGTGCACTGGGCGTACAGTGGGCGCGTAATACTGACTGGAATTGTCGGAATGCACTGTGGTCGCGATCACGTGAGACAAATTGTGCTTTTATTTTGCGATGCGCTCATGGGTGGGTGGCTGTACGGCGACTTCCCACACAAGTAGCCGGTCCGCCACGCGCGCCAGGTTGTTTGCACCGTCCGCTCCTCTCCTTCCTTCCACCACCACCACCACCTCCTCCTCCCGTCCCCGACCCCGTCGAGTCCATGCTCTCCCCACGAGCATCCTCTCCTGATCAGAGCAGCGACCTCCCATCCAAGCACGCCCTCGCCCGCGCCGTCCTGCAGGAGATACAGGCAAATACCATCCCCAGCGCATCAGACGACATAACGAGCGCCCACCCGCAACCGAAGATACTCCACCGCAACCCAACACGCGCGGCCGGGGAGGCTATGGATCATGGAAGGGAACTGCTGATTACTCCTCCCCCGTCATCGCCCTACATCGATCTCCGCATCCCCCTCCAGCACGTTGGTTCGGTGCACATTATGGCGACCTCAAAGCCGAAGACTTTGTCCCCCGCTATGGCGACGCCTCCTCCCTCCTCCTCCCCTTGTAATCACTCTCACCATGCCCGCACACCATCCGTCTCGACCTCTGTCGCCCTACTGCCCGATGATCTGGTCATCGAAGCGGGCCATCCCGTCGTTATCGGTCGTATGGCAAAGCCGCTGGATGCATCAAAGACTGGTCCCCATCTGACGCAACCTGGCACCGTCTTATTCTACACCCTGCCGCTGAAGGAGCTGGAGGTCTCGCGCTTGCACATCATCGTCGAGCGTGTACCTCATGGCGTCCGCTTGAAGGCCATTGGCAAGAATGGACTTCGAGTAGGCAACCATTTTGTCGGCGAGGGGCAAGAAATCGTCCTTCCTGAGCAGAAGGGACTTGTAAATCTTGATCTCTGGGTGAAGACGATCAAATTACAATGCGCTTCACCTCATGGAGCATCTCCTGCACCGTCACCTATCCAGCTCAAGTCTGAAGAGCCCGAAATGAAGGAGTTCCGGAAAGAATTCAACGTCCCTCCTACGGCGTCTACGGCCGTCTTTTCCGATATTACAATTCCGATCACACCAACAGAAGACCGCCGCGAGACGACATCCCTCCCACCATCCTCTCCTGCATCCTCCCCGCTGTCCTCTCTGCCAAGTGACGATGAGATGTCCCCGCCGCGTGGCGTGAAGCGCAAAGCGGGATCCTTGCCGCCATCGTCGCCTGCGAAGAGAATCATCCAAGATGAAGATGAAGATGAAGATGATGATGACGAAGACGAAGACATGGATGCAGACGGCGAAGAGCAAGAAGACGAGGAGGATGAAGAAGATGCCAAGCTGGAAGACGACGACGAGGAGGACCTCTTAGGCGAAAGCCGATTGGCACACGAGGCATCTCCGACGCCGTCGGCATATTCCGATGGCCGTCGACCGACCTCGCTGAACCAGAACGGCAAACGCGCGTCCGCCTCGCCCCAATCGCCCACCCTCAAGCGCCCGCGCACAGCCCAAGCCGAGGCCGAGCTGCGGACCGCCGTCCTGCCGCATCTCGTCACCGCGCTCGCGCTGTCCGTCACGACTACGACACCATTATCTCACCTGCTTCCGGAAGTTCTGGAGCAGTCCGCCCTCGCGTCGTATGATCGGGAAGACATTATCCGGATCTGCCGAGATCTGCTAGAAGATGGCGTAAAGGGCACGTTTGGGAAGGTCGTTCGGCGCGGAAAGGTGCGTTCCTCCCAATATCGGATTCGAAGCAGCACTAACCATGTTATCAGGATGCATCTGGCAGACCGCTGGAGAACGTCTATTTCTACAATGCCGATAAGGACCCAGACCGCGAGCGCGGTCGGAACCTCGGCGGTCTCGGTGGCCGGCGCGTGCGCGGTGCCCAAATGACCGACAAGCAGTACTATTGGCGGCCGGTCGGCCGCAAGCGGTCCTAACCTCCCCGTGTCCGCCTCATGCGCATCCACCGAACATACCTTCTTCGTTGCCCTGTCGTGATGATGGATTCTTTTTGGGTATTCCCGGCGAAATATATTCCCTGTAGCATAATACATCCTGCACACAAGCAATCGATCCCATTCCTTCCCCCCCGGATCGCATACGCGGCCAACGCGGTCAACCCTATCTGGCCGGTATCGGGCAGGGCATTCACGCTGAGCTGTCAGACATAGGGTCTCCCCACCTGACGCCTGCTGATGTCCCGGTCGATGTCGTCACCCTGAATAAACAGCACTGCGCCGGGCGGCGGTCCGCATTCAGTCGCCCAGACTGGCGCCGGTGGACGATGGTGCGATCGACTGTGCCGCTGTGCTCTGATCGACCCTGCGGGTGACTGACTCCGCTCGCTGGTTGCTGCTTGCTGTCTGCTCTCGCCCTCTCCCGCTCTCTTCCCTTCTCCTGCGCGTTGCCCACTCTAGCCCCCTCTTACAGTATACACGATGTCCGACCCGCAAATAACGCACGAACTCCCCACCCCTCCCATCGCCGCTCCTCCGCTGGACCGCAGCCTCTGGAAGCCCAATGCAGTCGAGCTCGCTTTCCTGCACGAGGCCATCTCGGAGGACGATGAGGTTGTGAAGGCGAGGATGTTCGAGGTGCAGGAGAAGTGCGTCTAAGCTCGCTTTCGTGCATCTAGGGGAAGAGTGGGAGGGAGGTGCTGATGTGCTCCTGGCAGGTCGTACAAGGACTATCCCTACCCGTGCATACGGGCGTTCCACTTCGTGTCCCTGATGATGCGTGAGGTGAGCCTCCAGCCCCTCTCAGCCCCGCCCGAGTCGCGCTAACCCGCCCCCAGAATGCAGTGTACGAAGACGTCCTGAAGCGCGGCAAGGCCGGGGACAGCTACCTGCTCGACCTGGGGTGCATGAGTACGTCCCCGTCCCTTCCCTTCCACCTTCTCCCACCTCCCCCAGAAGCCAGAAGCCCAGGCTAACCCGCACCTCAGTGGGCACCGACCTGCGCAACCTCGTGCGGGACGGCTACCCGGCCCAGAAGCTCATCGGCTGCGACCTCCGGGACAACTACATCAAGGCCGGGTACGAGCTGTACCGGGACGAGGCGACGTGCGGGATCAAGTTCCTCACGGGGGACATGTTCGATATCGTCCCCGGTTCGCCGGCCCAGGGGACAGAGGAAACGCGCTCTGGGGCGCTAGATCTCGGAAAGGTCAAGCAGCTGAACGACCTGCGCGGGCAGCTGTCGTTCATCTACACCGGGGCGCTGTTCCACCTCTTCGACGAGCCGACGCAGCGGGCGATCGCGCTGCGCCTGTGCACGCTCTGGAAGCGCGCACCAGGCGGGGTGATCTTCGGCCGGCACCAGGGGCGGAAGGAGGAGGGGCTGATCCCCGATCATATGGGGCGGCTGAGGTATGCGCATAGCCCGAGCAGCTGGGGGAGGATGTGGACGGAGGTGGTAGAGCAGTTGGAGGGCGAGGGGAGCGGGGAGAGCTTGAGGGTCAGGGCGCAGTTGGGGGCTGCCCCCAGCGGGGTGCCGAGCGACTCGACGATGCTGTATTGGAGTGTGGAGCGCATCTGAGTGGTCGGGCGGGTGCGACAGCGGGAAGATCATGTGCGTGACAGTGTAACAGATAGAGCGTGGGGAGGGCATAAGTGGTCATAAATGTGCGGGCAGGCATAAATACAAGTGGGATGTTGTTTTACAATGCTCCAACGGAGGGATCATAGCACGGTCAAGTGCAGGCAGCACTCGACCCATTCTTCCAATCGCCAAACTCCCACCTATAGCAGTCCTACAGCACGCCAAGTGTGAGAACAGTCGGACATAGCGATGGGAGGAAGACGTACAATACAGTCCTTCTCGTACTCCTCGCTGACGGGCGGAACAGGCATGGTCGCATTCCAGTCCTCGCCGAGCAAGTAGTTGATGATATAGACGATCGAGTGGTACCTGATGCTGACGCCCCAGCCCTTCTCCTCGACGGTGTTGTACCGGATCACCTGCCCGTTATGGCACTTTGTCTCGAGCGCGTAGCCGGCGGTGTTGCACGCGCTTGTGATGCCCGTGCAGGTGCCCATGGCGAGCGGGTCGCCCGTGTGGTAGATGTGCGTCACGTGCTTGTCGCTCGGCGGCAAGGGCAGGTGCAGGCGGCGCGAGGCGAGCCGCTCGCCGGGCGTCTCGAACGTCACGACGGGGACGCCAAAGGTCAGCCCGAGCAGGGCGGCGATGCTCCCGCCGAGCGAGTGGCCGACGACCCAGATGTTCGCCGTGGGGTACAGGAAGGTGACGTTGTTGTACAGATTTGTGCCGATGCTGTAGAACAGGCTCTCCTCTTTCAGGGACTCGGAGAGGCAGGAATCGTCGCACTTCCACCCGCCGTGGAAGCAGTCGCACACTGTTGACCAGGTTGGGGAGACCCTCGCGCAGCAGCACGAGAAGAGCAGGTTGTCGTTTAGCTTGTCTTTGGATTCTGAGGGTCCAGGGGCGACGTAGGGCACCGAGGTGCCCTTGATGGACAGGACAACCGTCGGGACCGTGTCGTTAGAGACAAATATGTGGCCCCTGAATCCGTCGGCGTCTGGTTCCCAGCCGAACGGCTCGCTCTATCCCCGTATATCAGCATATGGGTAGAATAAGGAGGGAGCGAGGGTATGCGCACAAAGTTCCACCGATCCCCGAGCGGGTACCAGTCTGCCTTCTCCGGCTCCGTGTATGCGTTGCTCGTCATCTTTGCGAGTAGCAGCACCGTCTCCCTGTCCGTCACGTCCGGGCCGGGGATCACATCGTCCTCCCACGGGACGTCGAGCAGCTGCCCGGTTGTGCGGGCTAGGCGGCGAGCATCGTGGAACGCTTGCTGGGATCGGGGTCGGAAGACGCGGGTGGGGACGGTACGCAGCCGTGGGGGTGCTTGATCTTCCTGGGAGAGACAGGAGAGGGAGGAATTGCGGAAGAGGGCTATGGGCTGGGAGGTGTTGGGGAGGAAGGTGAATGCATGCTCGTGGGACGGTGAGAAGGTGATGTAGGACGGTGCTTGGGGCTGTTGGGGTATCGAGAGGGGTGCTTGGGAGGAGGATGAGGCGACTGAGGCGATGGAGGAGACGAGGGAGGAGACGAGGCCGACGTGCATCGTGGTCGGTTGGGGGCAAGGACGCGAGTCATGGGGTCGCGCTCGTGCGTCGTGTTGGACTCCGCGGCCGGCGTGTTGGCCACGGCTGTTTGTCGTGAGCAAATCACGCGTCACAACAGCTTCTCATCGCGTACGTGCACCAATCGCTGTCTGTGGAGATTCCATGGTCGGACAATAAGCTGGGTAGTGCATTTTGTTGTTAGTTGTCTGCCATGGCCCACACCGACGCTGACGACGGACGACCCTGTCGCACGTTCCCCGTCCTCGGCAATGCGGCAGTGGCTGTGCACGGCATCGAATCGAAACAGCCAGAACGCGCAGCTGGTCTCCCGGGTTTGGCCCACAGAGTACATAATCCGCCCACACCCACACCGCCCCTTAGTTCGCCTCCTCCTTCAGCAGTTGCTGTCATCAGCGTCCCTGTCCTCCTTCCTCTTCCTTTCCATCTACAACCGCTACCACTAGACAAGCAACAAGCATGTCGTCCTACCCCGTCCCGCCTCCCTCGTACGCGGCGCCGGCTAGCCCGGGAAAGAACTACGGTTCCGCCGACGAGACCCAACAGCCCCTCCTGGGCGAGGTGGCCGGCACCTCCGCCGCGGCCAGGAACGCGATCTTCGACCAGCCTGCGGCCGATGACATCCCCGACGACTTCAAGTATGGCACGACCGTGAGCGAGAGCGCTGTTGAGATTCAGCAAGGTGTGTGTAGATCGTCGTTCAGAGATGCGAGGGAAACTGACGTTCAACCAGCATTCGTTCGCAAGGTGTACTCCATCCTCTTCGCACAGATCGTAAGCCAAGCGCAATAATACGCTATGACCTGAGTACTGACTTCTATCGCAGCTCGGCACCGTCATCGTGGCTGCTTTCATGCGCACCGACAGCGCAATGTTCTTCGTCCAGGCCCACCCCAGCGTCGTCATCGTCCCCATGTTCGCGACGTTCATCAATCTCGGCCTCCTGTTCTGGAAGCGCCACAGCCATCCCATCAATCTGGTCCTGCTCGCCACCTTTACTCTCATGGAGAGCGTCACCATCGGCGCCGCCGTCGCGTACTACGACCAGGTCGTCGTCATGCAGGCGCTGCTGATCACCGTGGGCGTGTTCTTTGGCCTGACGCTGTTCACCCTGCAGTCCAAGGTAAGCAGCTCTGATCTTCGTACTCGTCAGCGCGGTACTGACAATTGCATCAGTACAACTTTGACAGCATGGGCCCCTTCCTGTTCGCCGGCCTCATGGTCCTCGTCTTCTCCGGCCTCGTGCACATCTTCATCCCCTTCTCCAAAGGCATCGACCTGGCGTACGGCATCGGCGGCGCGCTCCTCTTCAGCGGGTACATCGTCTACGACACGCACCTGATCAACCGCCGCCTGAGCCCCGACGAGTACATCTGGGGTGCGATCGCGCTCTACCTGGACTTCATCAACCTCTGTCAGTCCCTCCTCAGGCTGCTATCGAGCAGGAACGCTGACAATGATCCGTAGTCCTCTCCATCCTGAGGATCCTCAACAACTCCCGGTCCGACTGATTGGTTCTACAGCCCCGCTGGGTGTGGATGATGATCTCAAAGCCCCGTGTCGTCTCTTACTTTTTCTCCTTTGCATCGCAGCTCTATTCACTGTAAAAGTTGTAAACTTATCAGACGAACTGAAATCATGATGTCGGCTTATGTCGGCTTATGTATCTGGAATGCGTTATTGAGTACTTGCAGCGCGCATATATGCTCCTGCAGCTGCAAACCGATGCACACATGTGTGACTGTGATAGCCGTAGTAGCGAGTATGTCCTCAGGGTCGCGCGTCCCGTCGCGTCTCCATACCGGCGCGAACAAGTCATCCCTTCACCGCACACCCCGAGCTCTCCACCACCACTCCCATCCTCCATACATGCCTCATGCCCCCCACCCCGTCCTCAGACGACTTCGACGATGACGGAGGGATTGACCTGACCGAGGAGGTCCTCGCGACGATCCGGGACGCCGAGGACAGGTACACCCTCGCCCTCTCCCAGGTCCCGCTCCAGCACCACTCCTCCTCCCCGCAACCCCAGCAGCAGCAGGCCACAGCATCCAGACCTGCTGTCCAGTACCCCACCGTGCCACAGGCTAACGGAGCTGGGCATGCGCCCTCTCAGGCTCAGGCTCAGGCGCCGAGGACCGCCTACGTCCGCCCACCCCCACCGCCGAAGAAGTTCAAGCCGAACGCCTACAGGCCGATACAGGAGGAAGACGACCTGCCCGAGATTACGGTCGACGCGAGCGGGCGGTACCATGTTGCTGGCGGGAGACCGGGCTCGCAGGCCCCGTCCACGTCCATGTCCACGTCCACGTTCACCGCTGGGAACGCCTATGGCGCTCGGCCGAACGGGGCTGTGGGGCATGTGAGGCAGCTAAGTGGGCCCGCACAGCAGCAGCAGCCGGTCCGCCCGCCCGTGCGGCCGCCGCCTCGTCCTACACCTGGCGGGCGCAGCTCAAGCTCGGGTGTGCCGCAAGTGCAGCGCCCTTCCCCCCTTGCGCACTCGGTCACTGCTGTCCAGCAGGGACGGGCACCGTCCGTGCGGCCTACGACGCCCGTCGGCGATGTCGATGGTGTGGGGCAGGGACAAAGGAGGAGCTCGAGCCAGACCGCTGTCAGTCCGGGTGGCGGAGGTGCGGGTGCTACGCCCACGGAACAGGATAAGAGGATCGCGGAGTTGGAGGCGCGGATGGCACAGGTATGCATGCCGCTTCGATCAGGGAAGGCACGCTGCTCATGCGGCCTGTAGTTGCAGCGCCAGAATGCGGCTCTGGAAGCGTCCAAACTCGCTGCGGAGGAGCAGCAGTATACCAAGGCTGGGGAGGTGTCGAATGTGCGTCGGCAGATGGAGCAGGTATGTCTCGAGAGGATGGGTGCAACGAACGATCACTGAGCTTCCTATAGCAAAAGAAGGACAATGCGGACGCGCTGAACAAGTTGAAGGCTGAAAAGGAGGAAGTTGTCAAGGCAAAGGAGGCGATGGAGCATGAGCTACGCCTGACAATGGAGCGCATGAAGACTGAGATAATGTTCAAGGTATGCTACACGGCACTAACCATCATGTATGCTGTCTAACTTGGATCCCAGCAACATGAGTTTGAGACGACTTCAAAGAAGCCGGCATGGTCGGTGCAGAAGCGAGCAGGACAGTCTCAGTATCCTATTGGCCAGACACCCGCCAGAACACCATCTCGACGGCGGCCTGGATCCAGCAGACCTCCCTCGTCCCCCGCACAGCCGACTCCCGCACGAGCACCACCGGCTTTCAACGGGTTCGTCAGCGGTTTCGGGGCTTCCCAGAAGTTATCTCCCTCCCGCCGACGGCAGTTGAATGGTGGTGCGACTCCGGGCAAGGGCAAGGGCCGCGAGAGTGAGAGCGGATGGGGTGGGGGATCAGAGCGAGAGTCGATTGGCTTTACGGGGGAGACACAGCGGCTCGCGGAGGATCCGCCAATGGAGGACACTTTGCCAGTTGACTTGGCCGATGCGCCGATGTCGGAGGCGGGGACGATTGCAGAGGCAGAGCCACCAGAACCAGAAGAAATCGAAGAGGAGACGTTCTTTGGCCCTCTTGGTGAGGGTGTCAGTTGGCGAGATGAGGTATGTATGCCGTCTCGGGCTGTTCTCAACTGCTCATATTATGTACAGCTACACCACGCCGTGTTCAAGCATCGATCCTTATTATATGCATCTGACGAGTCTAACGAGCCACCACCCTTGACGATACAACTCCTCCTAACTGTCGCTCTTCCAGAGAACACGCCCGCCGATCTTACAACCACATACAGGAAAGACTGTGCGGAGGTGTTAGGCGCGTTTGGGATCGATGATCCGATGACTGTTGTCGGAGATGATGGCTCGTCAGAAGAACTTAACACCGTTGGGCACGGCCTGAGTCGACTAACGCATGTTTTCTGTCGTCTGGAGTTGGTGGGTGAAGCGCATTAGTCCCATGTTACAAGTACTGATTTACCTGCAGATTAAACCTCTGGCGCTGTGCTTCGACTTGCTGGCATTCATGACATACCATATCCCCGCCTTCCGTCACGTGTTGCTGGCCGTTCCTCCCGATGCGCCCGAATCCCCGCCGACCCTCCTGGCTTCGTTACGAGATTGCGTGCGACTGCACTTGCAGCCTGCCAAAATGCGAGAAGCGGACGCTGAGAGAATAGCTCTCGCGGAAACGTGCCTGACGATGATGGAGACTGTCAGTTGGCGAATAGGCGAGGACGATGTGCTGAAGTCAGTCCTCTTCCTCCTCGTCTTGGACGTATTGATGAACGTACGTCAGGCTAGGAATCCTTCCAACCTCACAAGGTTTCCTATCGACTTTGATGAACCCAGCCCAACCGCCATGGTTCATCCAGCGCTCGGCCCGATTGCTTTGTCTGCTTAGTAGCCGTGAGTACTCTATAGTTATGTTAAGATATTTGCTGAGCAGATGTAGACTCTCTCCTTTTTCGCTCGCTTCTCTCGTTTCCCGATCAAAGTGGTCAAGGTGGTCCTGTCAGACCTGACTTTGCTTGCATCCCACTCGTCGATATGTTGTGCAATTTCCTCGTCATGCCGCAACCAGGCGCCTCGTTTGAGCAAATGCATTCAACTTTCCAGGCTGCTATATGCACTTTAACGTCATTGTCGATAGGCCATCCGGACGGTCGGCAGCTTCTACAAGGCTCTCGGTCACTGATTCCATCGCTTGTCCGATGTCTCCTGTCTCAATCCAACCTGCTGTGGGATGAAGATGAGCTTGTTCTTGATTCCCCCGATGGACAAGCCGCGTAAGGATCGTGATCAACTCACTTTGTCTTGTCTGACTAGAATCATTAGTCTACTGCAAACGCTGCACCTCTGCTTGACTCTGTTCCACCATCTCGGTCTATCCGGCAACGTTGGCCAGAAGCTGCAACTGTCGACCAGATTCTACAATGGCATCACGCACGCCTTCATACTCGCTATCGGACGTCTCAGCTACGCGGACGTGCCGGAATGGCTGACCTCGGAGAACATGAAGCGGGCAGAGCAGATGCGGGACCAAGCGCGAGACCTGTTCGAGCACGTGATCGAAGAGCCGGAGGAAGGCGACCAGATTTGGGCTGCGTACCAGGACGATGGGGAGGAGTCGGGGAGTGCGACCGAAGCGGAGCAAGAGCAGGACGAGCCGGAACAACCGGATATACCGATGGACGAAGACTGACCATGACGCCTCAGCTACAAGTTTCTGTCTTTTTCTTGTCTTTATTCTCCTAGGGTACATAGCTCGTGCAACTGTTTCAATAGTGCAATCGCTCGCGTGTATGATGTGTAACAACGAATGAGAGACCTCTTCCTTCTCCCAGTCGTTGATCTGCTCATTGTGTCTTGTCCATGTGCCTAATAATACAGCAAGTCGGCAGGCGAAGAAATATGCCGCCTATACAAAGATCCCAGGGTGTCGAAGAGACGAACCAGAAAAATGCGGGATATACCACTCTCTACATCGTCGATGCGAACATCACGCAGCGCATACTGAGCATGCTCAAAACCTCATCAGCCCGTCCTCCGCCCACTCAGTGACCGTGATCGTCGGCAAGCGCACGGTGCCGATACCAAGGCCTTTCAAGCGCTCCTCGGCGGTCTGGGGGCGCTTGACAGGCACTGGGCTCGCGCGGTCCAGCTCGAGCACCCTAAAGCTCGCGCTGCCCTTCCCCGGGTGTTGCATAATCGGATGTCCGAGCACGGGTGAGAAGCCGAGCCCCTCGAGCCCCTCGGCCATGTCCCCCGGCTCCGGGTCATCAAACTCCACCTCGCTCTCGCACGGGCTCTGCGGGAACCCCGTGGGGCTGGTGAGCTCTCGCCGGCTCGTGAATGTCATGGGCAGGCCTTGGGTAGGGGAGGCGCTGGCGTTGGAGGTGTTGGAGTTGAAGGTGACGGAGCTGGGGAAGCCGCTGGGGAGCGGAGGGTGCGAGGTGGACATGGTGAGCGGGAGGTGAAGGTCCAGCGCGATCGCCCGCGTGGGTGTGGCGAGTTCTTCCGTGTGGGAGTACGTGTCCTCGTCCTCGTCGTTGACGGAGGCGAGGTCTTCCTCTTCAGACAGATCCCCTTCATGGTCGGAATAGTCGCCCTGGTCCTGCTCGTCCGAGCCGTACTCCCCGTCGTCCTCGTCGTCCTCCGGAGCGAACTGCGTCATGGGGGAGAACGCGGGCTGCTCCTCGCCCTCCCACTCCACTTGCGGGGAGGTGATGACGATCGCTGGCGGTGGGACTGAGACCTGGCGGGTTGGCGGGTGCTCGGGCCGAATAGGCGGCGCAGCGGGGGAGAAGACGTCCTCCACGGCCTCGGTAGTCGTCGCGCTCGTGACTGACAAAGAAGATTGCGACTGCGACCCAGTAGAGCCAGCGATACCGGCAGCGAAGAGCAGTCTCGCGAACTCTGGTTTCCTGCCCTGTGCCGCGTGCTGGGTCAGGCGAAGCGGCTCGATGGTCACCTGGGGCACCTGGTTGTCCCCGACCGTGGAAGTGACGATCTTGAGCTTTGGCCGGCCCTGCTCGGTCTTCCGCCCGCCGTGCACGGGCGAGGTGGGCGGGGTGGGGACGCTCTCGTGCGAGAGGCGTGTTTCTGGGGAGGAGCTGAGGCTTCCAGCTGGGGAGTTGGAGGCGAGCGAGGAGTTAGTAGGGGAGGAGACCCGCCGCCGCTGCTGCTGCTGCTGCTCGTCTGGTCTCTGCGGGCGCGTTGGCGGCTGCGACGGTGGCCGGCGGATGCTCTCCGGCGAGGTGGTCAGCACGGGTGCGATGACGGCCTTGACGGGCGTGCCAGCCTTGACGGCCCTGACATCCCTCGCCTGAGCGATGACGTGGAAAGGCTGGGGAACGCCGCGCTCGCTCTTCGCGTACGCGACCGGCATCCCCGGGGAGTCGTCGTACGTCGCCACGCTCGGTGGGCGCATGGGCATCCCACGGGCCAGATCGAGGTCGCTCATCTGCAGGGAGCCCGAGGCACCCGCGTCCGCCGACGGGCGGTAGTGCGCGAACGCCTCCTTGCTCGTCGCTGCGCTCTCGGTGGGGTACTGCGGGTAAGCCGGGCCGGCGTGGAAGGAGGAGTTGCGGTACACGTGTGCGGCTGAGGAGCGGGCGCGCTTCCTGCAGCAGAGGAAGAAGCTGGTGACTGCGATTGCGAGGAGGGCGAGGCCGATGACGGTGCCGAGGACGGCGCCGAGGGTGCGGGCGCCGGAGGAGGAGAGGGAGGATGGCCTGACGCGGGAGGTGCTCTCTGCGGCTGGTAGGGGCGTGGAGCTGCCGGTGGTGAGGGGGTAGTAGGAGAGCGCGGGGGAGGAGGGGGGCGCAAAGGTGGGGAGGAGCGACGCTGCCGTCGGCGCTTCCGTCGCTGTGCTGACGGGGACGACGGGCCCGGTGGGCGTTGCGGGCGTCGCTGGCGTCGCTTGGGGGGCCATTGCGGGTTGTTGGAGGAGAGCCGGAGACGGGGCCGGGGCCGGGGAGGGCCAGGAGACGGAGAGGGAGACGGAGAGGGAGACGGAGAAGGAGCGACGGGGGTGGAAATGAGCGGACGGGCAGAGTGCCCTGGGAAGCTAGGGGGACGAGGGGAGGGTGGCCACACGGGTCGCGCACGCTCGGCGAGTATATGAGTCGCCGGGTGCGGTGACAGCGAGGAGTGTTTACCCCCTCCTTCGTCAGGTCACAGACATCGGGGAACGTTCACATTCCAGTCACGGGGTGGCTGTCATACGCGCACATGAGCCCGCCCATCCCAATGGCCTGTCCACGCCGTCCCCGCCAGTAAGCCAGTCGCCAGCGCCTGCCCGGCCAGAGGGACCGACTACAGAATGCAGTCGCAGAGCCAGAGGAGCAAGGTTCAGCATCGACCGTGGGAGGCGGGGACGAGGGACGGGCTGCGTTCGACGCGGCTGCTTCTTCGCTCACGCGCCTCACGTGCTTCCGCCCGCTCCTTGCCTGTTAAGGTTCGATCGCCTCCGGGCCTCCGGTTGGGCGAGTAGAGTCTGTGCACGGTACAGGATCGTCATGGGATTGGGCAATCAGATGCACAACTTTGGGAGATGTGAAGGGCATGAAGAGCGAGCGAGCGAGGATGTGGGCTCTGCATTGCAGGGGCGAACGCACAGTCGGGTTTGCTGGAGGTGTCGCCCAGTTGGCTGGTATTCCCTCCAGCACTGCCAGTGTCCCCTCTACTCCCGCAAGCGCGGTCAAGCATGCCCGTCATCAAAGGGCCCCCCACCTCATCTTCCGACTACCTATGGGGCAGGGGGCACCAACAAAGGGCGGGAAGATTACCGTAACTGGCGACTGCATGAGTCAGGCTGGCAGGCATGCATGACAATCAATACTGACGGGCGACTGATCCGCCAGGAGCACTGCCTTCCTCTTGCCCGACAACGGGACAATCTCGCACAATCCCGCGCTCCTGAGACACAACCAACAACAACATACCATAAACAAACAGTGTCGTGACGTAGGAGATGTGAAACGTTTCAGCGGCGGTGCGGCGACACGCGGCTCGGATTTGCGTCGGCAGGGCGTCTTCCGACACCGCCGACCCTCCGAGCGCTTCTTCCAGTGCCTCCGCGCCTCCGGCCGCACGCCGGCAACGTGTTTTCCTCCCTTTTGTCGTTCCTCGGAAAAACGCTCTCTCGCGATGAACTGAAGCTGACACCGCTTCGCCGTCATTGATTTCCATGCACGCTGACAGGCGCCTGTCCCCATCGCCTTCGTTGCGGACCCCGCGCCCGTGCCTAACAACGCGGCGACCGCAGGGTCTCCAGGGCCTTCTCATGTTCCTGCTTCTTCAGCGGGAGCCTATGCGCATAGAGTATTCTAGACTGTTGAGCATCGGCGAACCGCCTTCGGGTTTCGACGCCCTGCAAGGACGGGGCGATCATCTAGATCATCAGGGGTGGCACGTGGGGGATCACTGCTGCCTGCTGCCTGACGCCTGATGAAAGGGTGCCAGGCTTCGTGTCCCTTCCAGGGCTTCGTGCGGCCATTATAAAGGCGCGAGCGATCGTCCTGCTCTCGTTGTGCCTGTTTGCCCACTGCCCGGTTGAGCGCCTCTTCTCCTTCTCCCCTCTCACCCAAGACCCCCAAATCCCCCAAAATGAAGATATATGCCATCGGCCGTCTGGTGCTGCACGGTGTGTACTTATCTTCTCCTGCTCCTGCTCCTGCTCCTGCTCCCTCTCCCGCGCCAACAAGCCTGTCTGACGCGCTTTCTGCGCAGCGCTCGTGCTCATCTTCTCGATCGTCCTCCTCGGTGTGTCTGCGAACCTCGTCGCGCTGGGGAACAAGTACGGCTTGTCGCTCATCTGGGCGCAGCTGGGTGCGCATCCTCCCCCTCGTCGCCATCTCACAGTTGCCCTGACGACTCCCTTGGTTCCCGGCGCCTGCAGCATTGGCGGTCTCCGTAATCACACTCGCGGTCATGATCCCCGTGCTGGTGCTGGACCGCGTGAGGCGGAACGCCCTGCCGAGCTGGACGGCCGCTGAGCTGGGGTGGAACGGCGTGCTCTGGGTGCTGTGGCTCGGTGCGTCCAACTTCCTCGCCTCTTCCCACTTCCGCATTTGGCTTCGTTTCTGCTTCGCCTCGCATATATGCTATAATCTGGGACTGAAACCTCTTCAGCGTGCGCCGGCTACGCGACCAACGCCCTCCAAGGCCTGGACTGCGGATCCCGCTCCTGTACGCGTCTCCCTCCCCTCCTCTCCTCCTCCTGACCGACTGATCTCGCCCAGACGAAGTGCTCTACCTGGACTACTACCTCGGCAAGAAGGGCCAGGCCGTGTGCCAGCAAGCGCAGGCGATCGAGGCCCTCTCCTGGCTCAACTGGATCTTCCGTGCGTCCCTTTCCCGGCGCTGCTCCACTTAGTCACCCGAAAAGGCGCCCTAACACCCACCGCAGTGTTCGCCCTCTTCTGGTGGCTCCTCATCACCGCCCTCGTGTACCACAACGCCTCCCAAGGTACCGTCTGGATGTCCTCTATGTCGGACTACCAGCCCACAGGGGCCGGGGCGGCGAAGGGCGTGGATATGGGCGGGGAGGTGCCCATGGCCCAGACCGGGTACGCGGGTGCGACCCCGATGGCGGCGGGGACGCTCCAGCAGGGGATGCAGCAGCAGCAGCAGCCGGCGTATGGGTATGGAGCGGGGATGCCGCCTGCGGCCGGGACGCCGGCGACGCAGTATACGCAGGGGACTCTGGCGACTCAGGGCCATGTGCCGCCGGCTGGGGTTGCACAGGTGTGAGGTTTGCTGCTTGCTTTCCAGTTTCACGATGCTTTTTGCAAGGACACTTTCCCGCCCTCGTAGCCGTAGCATGTTCTGCCGTCTCGAAACAATGACTCAATGAGATCACGATTCCGTATCTTTTAGGCGCATACATTTCACTTCTGAATATATAAGGAGCGGTGATGAACCTACCTATTACTAAAAGGACAAGAAAGCGAAGCTAAACAAGAAGGTTGATACAGATGAATAAATGCACACGGTTACACAGCGAGCTGCACGCCGCCATTGCTCGTGTTGACGATCGCCGCGCCGCGCTTCTTCTTGTCGCCCCAGTATGCGGAGCCCATGAGGATGTTCGGGTACCGGTGGAAGAGGATGTGGCGCTCTCTGTGCAGGCCCGCGGGGTCGGACACGTTGGGCGTCTCGAGCAGCTCGGTCTTTGCGTTCGTGGTTCGGGCAATGAACTCGCCCTCGAACGCCGGGTGCAGGCCGACGCCCACGCGCGCGTTCGAGCTCGTCGCCGTCACGCTCAGAGTGCTGTTGACGGGCTGCTCCAGGACGCCCACCTCAACGGCGTTGTTCGTCGACTTGGCCGTCACGCTGAACACGCCCGTGGTGTTGCTCTTGAGCCACGTGTGCACATCAACGTGCCCGTTTGTCGTCACGGCGACGAGGTTCGCTTTGCCGTCTCCACGCTTCTGGTGCGGCTCGAAGCCTTCGCCCTGAGCCTTGCCGTGCCCCGCTGCCTTCCTTGCCTCCTTCCGCGCCTTCCGGCGAGCGCGGCGCTCGCTGCGATCGCCTCCTATCCAGCGGCTCCAGCGGACGTTCTTGTCCTCACGCTCGTGGCAGCCGCCCTTGAGGACGCTGTGGAAGCCAGGGGGTCCCTGGGGCTCACCATCCAAGGGGCTGAAGAGCGTGACGTTGACTGTGATGGCCGCGTTGGCGGTGGTGGTGACGAGCGTGCCATTGATCTCGGGGAACACGCCATTGATCTTGCCGTTCTTGGTTGACAGCACGACGACGTTGCCCGACACGGTCCCAACATCGATCGCCCCGTTGGTCGTCTTGAGCTGCACCACGTGCGCCTTCAGCGAATCCACATGGATCGCCGCGTTGCTCGCGCCGAGCTGGAACTTGCCGAAGTGGATGCTGGACAGGTCGTCGACGTCGTGGTGGAAGATACCCATGTGGCTCGTGAACGCGTGGATGTGCGCCTCGGTCGGGAACCAGATGTCGATCTTCGCCTTGGGCACAGGGTGCATGGGCCGGTGCTCCGCGACAACGGCAACACCGAAGAACGTGCCCTTGTGCAGGAGCTTGCAGACCTTGACGAGCTCGGCGTCGGTGACGCTGACGTTATACGTGAGGGTGTCGGTCAGGGCTGAGTCGGTGCGCAAGTGGACGCTGCCTGCAACAGGTCCGTGCGAGGCAACCACGAGGCGCTTGAGGGAGGTGGAAAGGTTGAAGGTGACCGGGTCAGTCCACTCCAGCACATTGTTCTCGAGGTCGACAAGGTCACCAGACGGGATGAAGCCATCCTCGCTCGGGACAAACGGCACCTGCATCGTCAGAGGGGTGCTCTCGCCTTCGGTGGAAAGGCACTCGACGGTCACGTGGTGCGGGGGATCGTGGGGATCGTAGGGACCGTGCGGAGGGTGCGGGTGCGGGTCCTCCGGATCTTCCGGGTCGTCCAGACCGAAGGCCTCGGGCTTGTGAGGATGATGAGGCCTATCCGGGCGGTGGGGCCTGTCCGGGTGATGGGGCGGCTCTGGGTGGTGAGGAGGAGGCGGCATGTCCGGATGGTGAGGCATGTGAGGAGGAGGCGGCATGTGAGGGGGAGGACCAGGGGGCATGTGGGGGGGACCAGGGGGCATGTGAGGGGGAGGACCAATGGGCATGGCGGGGGGAGGACTAGGGGGCCGGGCGCCCAAGGTGTAGCTACCCTCCGTCAGGCTATCCTCATCGATACCCTCTGCCATGGCAAACTTGTAGTCCAACTGCTCTATCGTCAGACCGCGATTACGGGGATGGATGCTCGAACTCACGTAGGCAAAGTTGTACCTGCCATCGACCCACTCATCCGTGACATCCTCGCTGTCCATCATCCCATCCTCCTCATGACCGTGCCAAAATCCGAACCTGGGAGGGCCATCATAGCGGTGGTGAACGAAACGCCAGAGGTGGAATGCCGCGAGCGCGCAGAGACCGAACTTGATCGCGCGGCGGATCTTCCTGCGACGATCGGGGACCTGAGCAGGTTCGTCGCGCTTGGTCTCTTGGTTAGGGTCGACAGGAGTGTAGACGGGGAGGGCGTCCTCGATAGAGGTGGATTGCTTCGGCATGTTGTCCTCGTCGTTGCTGTGTTCGAGGAGGCCGTGCTTTTCAGAGTGGTGTTGCTCGCCAACGATCATGGTGGAGGGGGACAGACCGGGGGACAGGGAGGGTGTTTGTATGCTGGTGGGCGTCCTGCGCAAGCACTGCGCCGTTCCTTCCCGCGTGGGGCGTGCTCGAGTAAATGAAGTCCTGGGCCAAGGTTGGGTGCGGGACGGCTGTCAGCCGCAGCGCTGCGCAACGGGCGCAACTCGACCCGCAGTGTCTGACGCACTTCTCCACCACAAACTCGTCATTCGACGCAGAAACTTCGTAAGTCCCCCGCCGTCATGTTTATTCTTCCATGCAAAATGTGCATTTCCAAGCTGCCTCTGTAGAAGACAAGTTAACATCCAATTTTAGAAGCGCGGTCCAGATGAGAGGGTCCACAACATATCATGTGTGGGAGTCAAACTGCGCCGCCGAGGTGGCGCGTCAGCCCGGCGGATGGGGCCGGTAGGATGCCCTCATTTCGGCCGTTCACGGTTGGATGCTGCCCGTTGAAAACAAGTGTGTAGTGACCGTTTAGTGAATCAACAGTATTGATTCAACGTGTGCAATAATACCACCCAAAGCTCATGCTACGGACGCGAAGTAGTACGCTTTGGCCCGTGCCAAGGGTCAAAACACTCGACCTGCTCTCAGTGGCAGTGCTTGCATCTTCTTTGCTCCGGTCTTGATGTTTCGCGGCTCTGAGGCGAATGTCAGCCAGTCTTGCTAAGAGATGCCCATTTCTCCTTTCGCTCGCTGTACGGATATCTCTGGCACTGGCGACATGCACGTTCTTTCAGCCGGACGAGTACTTCCAATCTCTTGAGCCCGCGCACCATGCGGTATTCGGCTTTGGAGCCTTGACTTGGGAATGGACGATCCGGCCACCGCTCCGGAGTTTCGCCTATCCGGCTCTGTTCGTGCCGGTCTATTGGCTCTTGAAAGTAACGCACTTGGATACCACCCAACTACTGGTAAGCCGGATTTCCAGCGGGAGATGACAAGCCTTGATGCGGATGCCCCCCGCAGATTATACTACCCAAATTGCTCCAAGGCGTCATCGCCGCATTCGCGGATTACTATACCTACAAGCTTGCGGTCCGTCTGTACGGGCCCAGATATGGGAATGCTGCTGTGAGTCGCTCAGCATCGAACAGAATGAGCGCTAACATCCCTGCAGCTCTTTCTGTCCCTCACTTCGTTCTTCAACATCCTTTCTCTGACAAGGACGCTATCTAACTCGACCGAAACCAGTCTAGCGGCAGCTGCGCTATACTACTGGCCATCCCTGACTGCAGATGATCATCTCCGTCATGACGTCAGGTTTGAGGGTCACCGCATCCCGTATTAAGGAGCTTCTCACCAGTTCTTGCCAGATCCCGATTCCGCTTGGCTCTCTGCTTGGCCGGTCTCGCCGTCGCAATTCGCCCCACTTCGGCTATCATGTGGGCGTGGATGTTCGCACTTACTTGTTTTGACACGATAAGGGGTAGACGGTCAACATTCCCGATATTGATCGATACGGCGACCATTGGTTCCGCGGCGGTGGTTCTGGTTATCGGCGTTGACTCATTCTACTATGGAGAACCCACATTCACGCCGTTCACGTTCCTCCGTCAAAACTTCTTCTCGGCCTCGCCCATTTCCAACTTCTACGGTCAGAACCCTTGGCACTTCTACGCGACCCAAGCGCTTCCCCTTCTGTTGAACACCGCCTCCCCGTTCGCCGCATACACCGCGTGGATCACGGTGACTCGCAACGGGCAGAGCGAGAGCGCATCTCGGCGCATATGCTCCTTAGTTGGCTGGACGACCGGCGTGTACAGCCTGGCCGGTCACAAGGAATGGAGGTTCCTGCATCCTTTGTTGCCAGTATTACTGCTTCTAGCGACCAAATCAGTGGTCGATGCGCACGGCCGAATCGCCAAGAAGAACCGGCCGCACGGGTCGCCGAACATTTCGTCGAATTCGCTGGGCATCGCGCCGCGCCATCTTATTCTCCTTCTGACCTCCTTACCTCTGGGTCTGTACGTCCTCCAGATACACGGTCGGGCACAGATCAGCGTCATGCACCACCTGCGCAGCCTGGACAATACCGACCTCCACAGTGTCGGATTCCTAATGCCATGTCATTCGACCCCTTGGCAGTCGTATCTGCACCGGGATGAGCTTGAGATATGGGCGCTAGGATGCGAGCCTCCAATCGGGCAAGTACCGCTTGGCTTCCTCGGCGACCGACGCTAATGTATTACTATGAATAGTCTTCCGATGGCCGATTTGGCTTCTTATCGGGACCAAGCTGATGTTTTCTACGACTCACCGACCCTCTATCTCTCCGAGCGATTTCCAATCCAGGTAGACGCAACGTTTCCGCCGTCGCCTATGCCAGGGTCACCGCCGGGCATGCCACTCATACAAAACTGGACCCATACTTGGCCGTCGCACCTCGTGTTTTTCGGTGCACTGATTGAAGATCACTCGATACGAGAAGCTTTGACCAAAAAGGGATACGGGGAGGTATGGTCCGCTTTCAATGGCTGGGAAGAAGACGCACGACGGCGAAGTGGAGTAAAGGTATGGCAATGGATGGCAAGATAGGGGATTGATAATGTATCGATGTCTGCATTGGGTGAGCAATCGGTGGTTCACTTGCACAATCGAAATGCAGAGAAGAATCCAACCCACGAGTTTCAAAATATTTCGTCGAATTCGCTGCCTATCATGACAAACTATCCCTCGCTCTCTCCGACGTCTCTTCAGCTGGATCTTCCTGTCCTACAGATAGGACCGAGCGAAACCGGCTGTACGCCCTTGCAGCCTTGCCAACCTCCGACATATCGGATCACCACGCCTGGCAATCAAATCTTCCCGGGAGCAAGTACCAGTTCACGTGCTTTCGAGCCTGCAATCAGGCGAATATCTCAAGACTTCTCTTTCTTCGAAGAGTCTCTCTGTCCCCCAACATCGTCTCAGCCTTGAAAGGGTACAGACGTCATACAGGGTCTGCAAATTTACACGCCCTATTATCCATGAGAACTGAAGCTCGGGCGACCTACTGTCTTGGGCAACAATGGGTTGTATTCCGCCCAATGCTTTTCCAACAATTCTTTGGGAGAAGCCGCAACTAGTATCTTGGCGTATCGTCCGATTCGCACTGGATCCGAGCGGAACATATCGGCCATGCTCTCGAAATGGACCCTGGCTGTCCTACGTGGCTACACATGCTGGACTTGCTTTCCTTCACATGGGCTATCTGGAGTGCAACGGGGTATTAGGCTTTTCCAGCGTTGCATGTTGTTGGCAGCTAATTTGGTCTGTCCAATTTCCCAGCATCACCGTTGCTGGCGGATTTCGTGCTGTGTAGGGGCTTCTCGAAGCAGGTGGCGCTTTCTACACCGCGGAGCCATCGCGGCAACTTGGCGCTCTTCCGGCAATTTCGTACATCTCTCAGCTGTGATTAAGTGGTCCCCTATAGCCCGGCGTGGGGTCACGGGGCGGCGAACAGATCTACTGCATTGCCATCCATCGGGGCGAAGCGCTCCTGATGGACATACGGAACAATCGCACACCGTCCTCCCGGGGAATGTCCGCCCTGGCCTTCTTCCGTGATTTTCCCCTGGGTTCGAGTTTTTCCAGTCACTCTTCGACTTGGAGCAGGGCGGGGATTGGCTTGAACCGAGGAACCGCTGACTGGGTCATCTGATCGCGTAGGCCACCGCTGTACCTTTCGCGAGCAGATATCTCTTGCATGTGCCGGCAAATCGTTGGGCTTTGACTTTCAGATGCTAATGCAAGGCGGTTCTTCCGCGATAACGCAAGAACTGCTAGCGAAGCGGCATTTTCCTTTGCGCACTGATTACCCCCCGGGGCGGAGACCCTTGGCTTGTCAACCACTAACGGTCGGCCCTTTAGGTCGTGGCGAATGTTGCATATGGCAGCTCGGCCATGACCCACCGAACGGGTAACGGCCGACCGTGTGCATCAACCGGAACCCGCACGCTGACGATAACATTGGGGCTTTGTTGGTCCTCGACAATGGCGTGACTTTGACCGTCCCTGATTGACTAGGTTCGAATCCGTGGTTAACGTCATATCTTCCTGCATAGTGGTCGGACAGTCTAATGAGAGCCAGGGCAGTGAGCCTGACAACTCTAGCCCAACCGTCTTTTCAGATGCTCTATCTTTGCTGTCGGATCTCCGCATCTCCAACGGATCCTCGTTTTGCCTACTTTACGTACGCTCTCCTGCTTCAGGCAGTGCATGATTGTCGAGAATTGACGGCATCACGTCCCCTCGGTCCGTGATTTTTGGAGTAGGTTGTGCGCTTTGACTTCTGGCTACGCTGCTTGCAGCGTTCAAGGACCGATGTGATACCCGCGAGAATGTGAAAATCTCGGACGAAACCGGGGTCCCTTCGTTAATACTGAGGGTATCCCTCGTCCATGGTCTCGGGGCTGGGGCAGACGAGTTGGGTCAGATTTTCAGACCTAGATTCATTTATTACGGCAGGTAGCTTAGCATCGCCGTCAGGACGCGAATGTATCGAATTGTGTAGGCTACTACGGACGTCTCATGTATCGATTCAAGCGGGTTATGGTGCCGGTGCCTACATTCTGTGAATGATGTCCAGGTTGGGAAGCTCAACGATTCCACCGTCGACCATGCCAGAGCAACCACCTGGTATGGCGCTGATACAGAACGGGACCCATGTGTTGTCTTCGCACCTGGTTCTGTTCTACGCGCTGATTGGAGATCCAGCGGTGAGAGAATAACCGACAGAGATAGGATACGAGGTGGAAGTCCCATGTCTATTGGCCAGAGAAGCCGGCACTGCTGTAAGATGAAGTGAAGATGTGGCAATGGATGGGAAGTCGTGCGAGTGGAGAATTAATAGTGGATGGATGACGATTAGACCTTGCGAGCTGTCCACGAGTGCGTGTTGAATAACTCGGGGTTGTGATAGGCGAGGCTGTCGCAGAAGACGGGGCGACAGATGGGATGGTGTTGGGAGGACCGCATGGTGTTGAGGATCGACGACATGAGAAAGTGAGGAGCGGGGATGCGGACCGCAGGCCGGCGGCAAGGCGCACCGCAGCTGATCCCGCGATCTGGGTTACGTTGCGGGCGGCACAGCCTTCTATCGGGGGCCCATCCGCGTCTAAAGTCCTATCTCCGCCACCGCGTGCGTCCAATGGGCAGCGCCCTGATGCCAGCCTTTGAACCTTGCCTTCAGGCCCCCAACCTTGAGCGCTCTCTTTGAACGTGCAAAGGCGCGCACTGTCCCCGCTCACAAAGGATTCTCAACATTCCGCGGCACTCTCGCGCGGTTTGACTCGGCCGACCGACCTCGGGCACGGCGTCATCCACGAACAGCGAACAGGCATCCGATGACAATTGCAACTAGCGCGCTGGGATCGTCGTGACGCGTACTCACTCCCGAACGGGCAACTCTTCGACTGTAATAGGGTACGGCAAATCCGAGCGTGCATGGCATGACGGGCGGATGACGATGTCATTAGACTCCATCCGACACCCTGGACAACTCTCTGGCATGCCCCAGATTGACAGCGCCGAGCCGATGCTGCTCTCACGGCTCACAGGAGAGGCAGCGGGCTTGCATGGCCGCAAGGTGCGCTTCGTAGGATGGTTAGTCTGGACTGAAACTTCTGGAGAATCGCGATCGGGGGAACCCACTCATGTTTGTCGAAGGTACCTCGCGTGTGATTTGGACACGATCCTCGTCGCACATGCCGGACACGGTGTGCTCGTCGATATCTCGGCGTGCCTTCACACGCCTGCCGCGGGCGAGCGCGGAGGCAGCAGCGGGCTCGCGTTCCTGAGCGAACGGAAGAGGAAGGTCATGGTCTTTGGCGACGTGGACGTGCAGACTGTGAGTAAACCCACTTCTTGGCCGTCCTTTGTTGTCGTGAACTGGATTGATGGCGCGGGATCAATCCTATCTATCATCTGTTCCGAGTGGTTTCTTTTCAACGTGATTTATTGTGCTGCGCTGTTTATTTTCTCTTTCTACGGTTGTTACGTATGCTGGCGCGGGCAGCGTCGGCCGCCAGCGGAATGCGGTGAAGCGTGGGCGGCAACCGGCCTGATATGGCTTGACTGTTATTGTTTATGCGGATTACGCGCCTTTTGTCGTGCGCGCGCGCGATCCTGCCCGGGGGTGCTGTGCTGGGCATCATCGGTGTGATAGGGGATGGTGGCCAAATGCGTGGCTTGCTTTTGTTGGTTGGCATGCTGACATGCGTTCCCTGCTCTGATTGTCCAGGACGCGCTTGCGATACCGGCAGTCAGCGGAGCGTCGGCGAGGGAGGCGGGCGGGGCGGTGGACGGCCGGGTGGTTGTGAGGGCGGTGCTTGTGCGGGAGGTGGACGGGCTGTCGCTGGAGGAGTGGGAACGGGGGCTTGCTAGTCTGGAAGCTAGGCCGGGTTTCGCTACTGCTGGAGTGGCGCAAGAGGAGGGAGAGGAAGGGACGAGCGAAGGGATACCGTGACCGGGGCGTGGCTGCGTGATTTGGACGCGAGGAGGGGCAGCGGGGCGGGTGGGGGGGCGCATCCAACCACGTAAGAAGCGAAGGAGAGGGTCCAGGGAAGAGCAGATAGGCTACGGCGGAGAATGGGGAGGTGCTCCGGTAGATGTGAATCTCGGAGGTGGACGAGTATGGTAAGAAATGAGGGGGTTATTTCGCAGCTGTTTCTTGCTTTCTCATGCGAGCCTGAGCTCCCGTCCTCGGAGCGGGGGTGTCGGGGGTGTCGGGGGTTGAAAGGGCGTGTGTTGTTGGTGGCGTTGGTGTGTGGCCCATAGACCACGGCCGGGTAAGGGAATTGGGCGGGCGTGGCAGCAAGGCAGATCACGACCCACCGCCCTCGCTCCATGGCGCAAAAGGAAGCCACCCGCGACCCCGGCAAGCGGGTGCGGACACGCACGTGGTGATGGGATGCGAGGCCCCCCGTCGACGCGTTGGGATGGGCCATCGCCCCGGGCGCGTGGGTCCTTGCGAATCAGATCAGGTCACACCAACGAGGGGAGGGAGCCCCTCCCGCTCTCTACACCCAGCTGTATGCGCATACCCACCCCCACCCCTTTTGCCCTTTTCGCGCACGCCTCTTACCTCCCTCGCCTTCTCGCCTGTTCGGGCCCGCCGCGCTCCTTCTCTTTCTGCCCTCTTCTAATAAATACCCCCCTTGTGCCGCATCCCCCTCCTCCATCCCCCCAAGCCCTCACTCATCTCCCCGCTCACCCTCGACCTCAATGGATCAGGTAGGCTCTACTCAAACCCTCAGCCATCCCTTCCGGCTCAACCAGTCCTTCCTACCCTACTCTATGCAGGTTGGCTCATCCCCGGTACTCACCGCTCCCTTCCACTCACTCACCCACGCTATGCAGCAAGACTACTCCCACCAACACCACATGCCCCCCTCTCTCCAGACGGGCAACCAGTCCTACGGGCGCGCCACCACCGCCTCCTCCAACGCGTCAAGCCTCGACTACTCCAACGCGTCCGGCGTGTCGCCCATGTCGGCCGCACCCCACTCTGCATCCTCCACAGGGTCCTTCCCGCCCACGCCGTCCATGTCCCCCTTTGGCTACCAGCAAGGGTCCATGGGCGTGTCCTTGAACGGCCACTCCCAGCACTCCTCCTCCCTCTACACCCCGCCATCCAGCGCAGGCGGTTACAACAGCTACAAGTCTCTCCCCAGCGGATACGGCCGCGCGCCCACCACCTCCAGCATGGGCGGAGACGATACCGGCGTCAACCTGAGACGCCCCGAGACACAGTCCCGCTATCCCCTCACCCCGTCGCACATCGGCATCCCGCCCATCGCGACCCTGCCTAGCGACGAGCACAGCGGTGCCAACTCGAGCCCCGCATCGACAGATTTTAGCGCCAGCCCCCGCTTTGGCGAACCCGTCGAGACGAAACCCGTTATCAACGCGCAGGAGGAGCAGGCCGGTGATTGTACTGCCTTCATCAGCAAGCTTTACCAGTACGTCGTAGCATCCTTTCCCGAAAACCTGCATAGATGCTAACAATATCCCGCCAGCCTCCTCTCCCGCCCCGAGTATGGTCGTTTCCTGCGCTGGAACGAGGCTGGGGACGCGTTCATCCTCATGAACTCGGCCGAGTTTGCTCAGTTTGTCCTCCCACGTTTCTTCCGCCATAGGTGAGTGTGCACGCGCGAGGGTCCACTGCCTCCGCTGACAAAAGTCCCCATGACAGCAATGTTTCGTCCTTTGTTCGTCAAATCAACCTTTATGGCTTTCAACGCGTCTCCACCATCTGCATCCTCGAGTTTGCAGACATCAACTCGGGAGACCCGACCCAGGGAACCGATGCGGTGCAGGCGTCCGGCTTCACCCACCCCTATTTCCGGCGCGGACGCCGCGACTTGTTGAAGAACCTCAAGCCGCGCAGCGCGCGCCGCTCCAAGAAGGCTGCGGCGGCTGCCGGGACAAGCGGCCAGAATGGGCAGGGGGCAAAGAAGGAGAACGATGCCGTTCCCCTCTCGGAAGCGAAGGGCCGGGGTCGCGGTCGTGCCTCCAACGTGCCTCCCACGCCCACCAACATGTCGGCAACACCCCTGTCAGCTGGCGGTATGAACGGAATGTCCGTCTCGAATCAGTCCTAGATCTAACGTGCGACATGCTGTTTCGATAACAATCTCTCCCCGTCTCTCTGTCCGACTTTCATCTCCTTGGTTTCCTCCAAAGGTGTATCGTTTTACAAATTCTCAGTGATCTCCCGACGTTTCAACTTACATTCCCACATTCCAACATACCACTGCTGCGGGCATGGGCGCACTGTGCGGGCTGCCTCTAATCAAAAAGCCTGCGATCCGTGGTTTTTCCCTGTTTACCTTTTCCTTTCTCGTTTATGTCTCCGAGATTTCGATTTAGTCTCCCCGTGTATTACCCGATGATAGCCTTCCCGCTTGTTTGTTTTTGTGCACGATGGTCACATAACAGTAGTGGAGAAGATGGCGAGGCACATGGCGTCGATGGACACTGTAGGTTCTCATGCCCAATCAATGCCCGTTTGACCCGATATGGCGTATTTGGCCCTTCGACCTTCTGTCTTCGCAGCATCGTCCCACCGTTCGTGTGCGTCTGCCGTGCATCATCAATGGTCAGCGGGTCCGCAAGTGGCCCTGTGCGCCTTTACGCTGAGGCTGCTGCGCGCTCGACGGCCGTCGACCTCCGCGGCAAAAGGCTTCAGGCTGGGCGCGGAAATGCAGGGAGCGACATGGCACCACCCCCCCGAAGGCGAAGCGGGCTGCCGGCGTGGGCGGAGCACGCCCCAACGAGCCGCTGCACTGCGCGATTTTGGCGGAGCTTGCGATTTCGCAACGGCGCGGTCTGAGTGGTACGGCGCAGGAACGGCTTTTGGAAGGTACGGCGACCGGCCGCTCGTGCTCGTGCTCGTGCAGGTGGTGCTAGCGCGTCACGCCTGCCTTCGCGGGACAAGGCATAACACGCTACGCGAAGCGGGCGTGCGAGCCTATCTCCATACGTTCCGACCCCTTCCCCTTCGACCCCCGCCCTTCACGCTCTCTAGACCGCCCCTGCCAGCCGCTGGGCCGTCCACTTCTACTGCGGCTACTGTATCATAGGTTGGGGACTTCCCGCCAGTGACAGCTGGACTCTGGCGAGAGTTATCGGTACGCGCGGGGGGCCAGCGCGGGGTGTGAACGCGCGTCCCTCCAACAGAGCTGAACAAGCTTTCGCGTCCCCCTCCTGCCAGCGCAAGTTAGGGGCGGGAGAACTCCCCCACTGACGCTGCTCCAGTCACACACCTCCCCCAGCCCGCACGCAGCGGAGCGAGAGAAGGCACGGGCGAATCATCGCTCCGCCATTATTTGGAGTAAGCCCAGCTCCCCCGCGGTGTTGTCGCGAATTCCCACGATGGAGGCCGGCCTCCTGCGCATCGCCGGGGCGTGTGGTTCCCGCGGCCTCGCTGGCCAGGGACGGGGTGTGCGCGCCCCCAACCGTGCGAAGCCTGGTCTACCTCCTTTGTGTTGGGCTTCCGCGACACCGGCGCGCTCGGCGTTTTCTCCGGTCTTCGTGCAACGCGGGCAGGATGTAACGCGGCTAAACGGCTAAAGACTCCCTCGGGCAAGGACTGAATGGGTCAGGGTTCGTTGCTGGCACAGATGATGCAGATTGTCTTCCGCCGTCCCTGTGCTGTTGTGACCCGATCGCCTTCTCCGCTTCCGACCCTGAGGGGGTCCGTCCCGTGAGCCGACGAGCGCAGAAGCAAGCGTCATTACCGACCTGGAACGTTTGGAAGACGCGGTGTGAACGGTCGCCCGATATGCCCAAATCTAGATAAAGTTGGTCCATCCAACACCCGATGCCAAAACGCCTATCCCGCGGATCCGGGCCCCAACACGCGCCTCGCGTGGTTCCGCGTTTCCAGGACTCCCGTCTGCTTCTGTCACCCGGGTTTCCACACCCGACTAACGACATCGGCGATCCCGACGCTTCTTACCCCTTGCCACTTTGGACAAGTTCGGAATACACGCCGGCGGTACCATCACTCCGCTTATGCGACGATCAGCCGGCATCAATCACTTCCCGGACGGAGCTCTGCCCGCATTCCACAGTGTTGGGACCATCATTGTCGTTCTGTAACATGGTTCCATTTCTTTTGTGCATTTTGGTCACCGGATGCTCTGAAACAACCGAATGGGCTGCGTTCGAACAGCGTTGGAGCGGCGGTCACACGGAGCTTATAAACAATGGAGCGACTATGGCTTGGTCATGCGTTCACAGCATTGCACGAAGTTGGGAATTATGTAAGCCTGCGATTGGCATGATCAGTCCGGTCTTCTTGATGGATCGAACCCGCGATAGATCTTACCGTTGTTCTGTGCCTCCGCCCTCCGCCGCCCGCTGGAGAACAGAACAATCCGTTCAGTCCTCGGAGACGTCGCCGTACTCATAGATGCCGAGTCGCTCTCGCCTTGCTTCCTCCGTTGCACCGGTCAATGCCTTGCCGAGCGCTGGGTTAGATGCAAGGTATCTGCAAGTTTTGTCCACCTGCGCGAGCCCTTCTCGAATAAGGTCCACGTTGATACACGCTGCCGGATCCGTCAAAGATGCCGAGCTGGGATCGATCAGTCGCAGGTGTAACAAGGGCCCTTCGCGATGGTCGGTAATGGCAATGAGCTTGCGTCCCTATGCCACGATCGGTATTGGTGAGCCTGTGCATCACGGCGGAAGCCGGCGGAACATACCTCGCACAAACTGTGGAAACGCTGCAACGCTTCCTCCCCATATTCACTCTCTGATCCCACAAGTTTCACGAAGCTTGACAACACCCGATCAATTTATTAGACTTGGTGTTCTGACCGACCTGACCGTACCTTAAGCGCGCGTCCATGGCCTGTGCGGGCAGTGCCTTGAACTTCGCATCCAACGGGCGTATCTGTGAGAATGCGACGGTATCCTGGTTGCCGTAATCGCTGGAAATAACATAAGCATCTGAGACTCAATCACTTGCGCCCGGCGTACATGAACGTAATCTCGGCCTCCTTCTTGACCGGCGATGACCGAACGACCTTCGCACGATACCTGTTGGAGGTCAATCATCCATAGAGACCACACATAAAGAGTTTACCTACCATTGTCCATCAGCGCTGAACTTCGCGGAGACGAGATCTCCCTTCTTTGGTACAAATCCGGGTGCGGAGCTCGCGGTCCGGTTGTGGATTGCAAAGTCGCTCATCAGCTTCTCGAGAGCCGCTATACCTGAGACTCGTGTGAGATGAAGACTACATTCGGGTTAAATTAAGCTTACCGCCGTCCTTCAGAATTTGGACAGAGAATGCAGCTCCGGTCGGCCCACTCCGAATATCGGATACCATGACGTCGAGGTATTCCGGTGTATGGGGTGTGGCGTCGCCGTTCGTCTCACCCTTTACCTCAGGTTCGACAGGGGCATCGTCGGTGTGGTTAGCCCAGAGCTAGGAACAGAATTAACGAGAATCATACAGGGCACGCGGGAGCCTCACATTTTTCTTGTCCTTCTTGGCTGCTGCCTGTAGCAAATGTGTCAACCCATATACTTCAATACGAGTTGCCCAAGTGTCTTACCTCGGCGTCGTACAATTGCTGGGACCAAGAGAGACCCTCAGCGGAGTAGGCATGGACGGATGCCAACCCCTCGGCTACTAGCGATAAGGCGGCGTTCTCGGTCTTGTTCACCCACATGGTCCCGATAAAGCCGCCCGACTTGTCCACATTGTCGAACTCCACCTCGACATCCCTCTGCATGAAACGACGGTTGGCGAACTCCAATGCCTCCGGTCCACAAGGCTCGCTCGTCTCAGACTGGTTCCTCGCTGTCCGAGGAGCACGGATGCCCGCGAGGACAAGCGTGAGCGTCTGATTGTCCTTGGGAAGGTAAAGTCTAAAATCGGATGCTTGTCATTAACAGTGCCAATGCGACGTGGTGCAAGATGCCATACTTGAATCGGGAACCGGCCGCAACGTATTCAACAACCGCAGGTACGCGCCCGGAACGCTTGAAAGAGGAAAGAAACTGTACCGCTTTCGCGTGCGTCTGTAATTATCAGCGGCCGTAGGTTTTCACAGTGAAATAAGCGACTTACTTCTGACGCATTTCCAATCCGAGCTGGGGTTACCTCCTTGGTGGAGTGCAAACCCCTGGCTGCAGCAACCGCACTGAGCCGAATGTCAACGACCGGAAATGGTAGTAGCTGGGAAGGAACATACGCCTGTTCAGCGGCCATAAACTTGTCATAGTCCGGCGAGCGGTTCTCGTCATCGCGACGGTGCCGCATCGCGGTCGCGAAGCCCTTTTCGATGAGCTGTTCTGCAACGTTCCTGAAGCGGGTGGTCAGCAGCGGCGCACGCGCGGAGCAAAACAGCGTACGCGTTGCCTCCTCCCACTCGAACAGTGGCACAGTCACGCTCATCGTACTCGCCCTCCGGGGGCCGGATGTAGTCAACATGCACCTTGACGTGCTTGCCAATGAGCTTCTTCCGTAGGAACTGCACCACATCCTGTCAGTCCCCCGACTATGGGTACGGACACTGCAGCTCACCTCCCGAGCCTCATTCGCCCAGTGCGCCTGCTTCGGGTCGTTCGCCCTCGCAGCCCGGACCGAGCTCAGCTGCACCCGGCGCTCCTTGTTCGTGCCTTTCTCGACTACGGAGACCTGGTCGCCAGTCCAGACGCGGATGACTTGGCCCTCGAACGTGCGGCTGTCGTTGCGAGCGGGCGGGCCGCCAGCAGTGGTGGACGAAGCGGCGGGCGCACTGGACTTGTAAACACCTAGGTGCTGCTGCTTGGCCGTTCTGCGCGGTTTTCAGTCTGATGGAAGCTGCGCTTAATGGGAGGGAGACTCACGCTTCGGCCGCGCGCAGGCGCTCCATTATACCCAACGAGGAGAGCATCCCCGCGTGCCATCCGACTACATATGCGAAACCGGCCTGTACGAGGAACTCGGCGATGTTACCCACGGGGTGAATAACCACGCCGATGAAGTACGATGGCGGTGCGGGCGCGGAGGTTGCGTTCAGCGGTGTCGCTGCCGGCGCAGGGAGGGAGAGGAGCGTCGTCTTTATGTGCCGCTGGAGCAGGCGGGACTCGCTGAAGAAGCGAGCTTCATTGCCGAACTCCTCTCCGGCTTCGCCTTCCTTCGGGCTCGAGCGGGGGCAGCGGATACCAGCGATGGAGATGTTGATGAACTGGTGCTGATCATCGGCGAGGAGGAGGCGTAGGCGCAGGTGGTCGCCATCCCGCACTTGCTCGACAAGCGCTGGAAAGGATTTCAGATACTTCCGCATACACAGTTTGAAATAGAGCATACAGTCAATCTGCTTGCCCTTCCATTCACCCAAGAATGCGAAGGGGTCCGTAGGCATGGCATAGTTGACGGTGCGTTCCTGTGCAAACTTAGAAGCAGTTCACCAGCAGTAGACGCCGTGCGCACCTTCGGGCCCTCGGGGTTCCACAGACCCTTGCCCTCCTCCTTCGCCTTTGCCTCAAGCGCCTTCCTCTTCGCATCCTCCTCGTTCTCGTCCCGTTTCCCCTCCTTGACCTTCGCCCACCCATTCTTCAGGATCTCGCTCGCGAGATCCGCCCCGCCCACCATGGCAGTTCCGATGTCGCGTTGGCCGCCGTCGTTGCTGGGTCCGAGGGCGTGCGAGATGTTGAAGTGGATCTGCTTGCCGACGGCGAGGGCGCGCAGGTACTCGCGCGATTCGTAGGCCCAGGGCTGCACGTAAACCATTAGTACGAAATACCAGAGGCATCGGAGATGTACTGACTTCATCTTCCCTGGTAGCACTACCTATGCGGGGTGCGGTGATCTCGGCAAGATGCAAAATGCTGTAGCATATACTCAGCACTTTCCCGTCTGAAACAGTTGAGCCACACGGACCGTTCCTTTGGCGGTTGGCCGTTCGGTCCAGGAGGTCCGCGAAGCACAAGTGTGTCGCCGGAGGCGACAGCTGCGAAAACAAAAAGCGTCAGGGTCACCCCGCACTTGAGCCAAGCACGAAAACAGGCAAACATTTGACGATCTGGCGCGCGAAAAAAGGTCAGTTCCGGTCCTCCCACGCACATTGATGGCGGAGAGAAGGGTGCTTACGGCAGACATAGACATTTTGGGTAAAAATCAAGAATGCAGGTGCTCGATATGTACGGTATTGTGAGGAGTGCGAGGCAGTGATACTGGAGACCTTTTGGTCTGGGTTGGACGGTTGGACGAGGGTCGCACGACCCGATCAGCCGAGCACAACGTGGACACCCGATCCCTGAATGAATGACGTTATCCCTCCGCCCCCGCCTTGCCACCCGCATTCCACACGCGTCTTCGCGTCTTTGACGCGCTCTGCTCGCAATTCGGACATAGACATGGCGAACCAGAAGAGGAAACTGTCAAGAGCTGTGATTGATGAGGAGGAAGAAGAGGAGCCGTTGTTTGAGGACGACGAGGATGAAGAGGACGCGCCGCCCGTGAAGGTACTGTAGAGACGCGTCCAACTCCCGCGACTGCCTCCAAATTTAAGATTTGAATACCAGCGTCCAAAGAAAGAAGCAAAAAGAAAAGCACCAGAGCCCACTGAGGGGGATGGCACTGTCCAGATGAACCAAGGTGACGCGATACATCTACTTACACGCGTATACTTAAAACCAAACAAGATGGAGAGAAATACGTTGCTCTGGGCAAGAACAGACGCGTTACTGTCCGCAAGTTCCAAGGCAAGCCTCTGGTTGATATCCGAGAGGTCAGTGTCTTCACGTCATTTGAGTGTTGCAGGTATGCTCATGGTATGTAGTACTACGTGGACAAGGACGAGAAGCAAAAGCCCGGCAAGAAAGGCATCTCGCTATCACCCGAGCAGGTCCGTATTAGCCCCAAAGTTATTGTCTGCATCTGACTCTCCAAAGTGGAAAGCTCTGAAACAGTGCCTGCCCGCAATCGACGACGCCTTGGCAGCCTTATGACGGAGCCATCCTTCCCATTATACTATATAATACACTGATTTGCGATACCGTAATCTCGGCCACCTATTCGCCACTAAAGCTTCGCCCGCTCAGGCACCTCCTTAACGCGTACCACCGCCTTACCCCACGTCTTCCGGCTCTCGAGGTCCTGTAGCGCCCCAGGCACAGAGTCAAGTCCACTAGGAGGAGGTTCATTAGCTAGGGAACGAGAGAAGAAAGATAGGTCGCACCTGTACACCGGATCATACACCGCCGGCTTGAGCTTTCCGCTCTCAAAGAGACTGTGCCGGGCGTCAGCTCTCAGCTCATGCACTTACAAAACAAGACCATACTCGAACAGACCCTTCCAAACTTCCGGGATGTGTTGAGGCTCATTTTCTGCAGGCCCGTCAGGAAGAGATGAGCGAGGCGTGTGACTGACCTACTCGCATATGCGCCCCAATGCACCCCGACGATTGATATGTTCTTCAGCAGAATCAGGTTCGAGGGTAGTTGTTCGATCGTCCCTCCCGCAAACCTGGCCATGATACATAAGTATCAATTAGAGGGGTGATATGCATTATTGCTCACCCAACCACCACCGCACGACCCTTCCAGGCAATACACTTCAAAGAGTCCTTGATCAGACCGACCGGGTCATATATGACATCTGATCCAAAGATGAGTAGTTATCACAGTAACCGAGCCAACTGTGCTCACCTACGCCCTTCCCTCCAGTTATTCGGAGAACCTCCTTCTGCCAACCTGGCTTGGAATAATCAAGCGCCTCGTCGGCACCGCCGACTTTCTTGCATATCTCCAGTTTCGCATGTGAGCCGGCGGTTGCAATGACTTTGGCGCCCAATGCTGCAACGTTGTCAGTATCACAACGCAGGATTGCGATTGGCTGTACTCACACTTGGCAATCTGCACTGCGGAAAGGCCGACTCCACCCGCACCCGCATGCACCAGAACCCAGTCGCCTTGCACCCGATTAGGCCAGATACTCGGGAGCCGCAGTTGAATACTCACCCGCCTTCGTTTCTCCTCGAGAGACGATGCCCTCGTACGAAGTCGGATACGTGATAGACAGCCCGGCCGCTTGTTCGAACGCCATCCCCTTGGGGATGGGGTAGATCATCCGATAGTCACAAGCAATTCGCTCTCCAAAAGCTCCCTGCGCATATCCGAACACTTTGTCGCCAGGCTTGAAGGCGCAGCCTTTGGGAATGGGTGACTTGGGACTGATCGTGCCGGACAACTGGGCGGTGGTGAGATGGGACGGAACAGCAGGATACGTTCTCGGACTCACCTCCGCCCCGAGAACATATGGGAACGGTGGCTGGTCTGCGCACAATGTTAAGGATAGTGATTTGAGAACAGAAAGTAGATGCGCACTCTGGTATTTGCCCTGGGATTGCAATATATCGAAAAAGTTCAGTGCGCTGATGAGGGACCCCCTTAGTCCATGGGTCGCGGAGCGCCTCTCAAGAGACTCACGCGACCTCAACATCCACCAGAACATCGTTCTTCCCCAGAGTCGGCTCAGGCGCATCTTTCGATCTATGTACTGAATGAGCATGCTTGGATTGTAGAGGGCGAAGCCGCAGCTCACACTGTCCGCTTGGATGGGTGCATATACTCTTTGACGACGATGCCGCGCATTTTCGAAATATCCTGAAGAGATTGCAAAGGGAAGGTGCGATAGGACGCAGAAAGGACTCAGACAGCCGAATATAAGTCAAAGGCCAAAGTTGATCAGACGCCTGCTGTCGGCCAGCGACTTGGGTGTATGACCTGCGGCGGGACTCAAATGCGGGGATCGTTTCAAGTGGACGCGGGGTTTCAGGGTTCGGCACCGGTTATCGCCGGTTACACATAGAATTGGTGTGGCTCTCCCGATGGTTCAACTTATAATTCAAACGATGCTGTATTTCATTACAAGTCGTGACTAATGCTAGAAAGCCTATTCTATTCGGTGCCTATTCCGTGTCAGAGGGATAGGACGACTCCGGCAGGTCATTCTCCGCGTCGTCCTCCCCGTTGATGTCAATCTTCACACCCGTGCCCGCCGGGACGATCACGTCGCCGAGCGCCTCACGGAGCGCGACTTTGGCAGTGAAGCCCGTGCAGTGCAGAGGAAGGATGTATGTGGGCGTGGGTTTGAGCTGCTTCGACATAAAGTTGACTGTCGGCTTCACGCGATGCGCCAACTCCGGAGATGCCAGGTGGAAGCCACCCAGGACCTAGCCGACCGTGAAGAACAGCTGCAGGAAGGGTCGAGATGGCATGCTTACCATATAGATCGGTCGCTTGAACCTCTGCACGGCATCTTTCAGGACATTTACAATGCCGGCATGCGAGCAAGAACTGATCACAATCAAACCCTTACCCTTGACGTTGATGACGGCGTATCGCTCGTCCAAAATCAGCTGAGCGAGAGTCAGCGGGAGGACGAGGACTTCTAAATAGGGATACGCACCTCATCCGGCTGCCAATCCCCTTCCCCACTCCGCTCCTCATACCACGTCACAGCGCCCAACAACCCTTCCTCATAGCTCGTAACCCTCGGTATCTCCCCGCTAATCCACACCGTCTTTCCAGCAATTGTATGCGCCTCTGCATGCGTCTCCACCTTCCCTCCAACAAACTCGATCTCCTCGAAAGTCGGGTCCTCCGGGAGGCGGCCGATGATGGTCCCATTCGGGGCAATGCCACGGGCGAACGGCCGATCAGGATGCAGGTCGACGATGATCGGCTCCTTCTTCCCTTGCTTCGTAGCTTGCTTAAGCGCGGCGACGATGCCGCCGGAGTGATCTCGGTGCCAGTGGGATAGGACGATGCGCTCGACTTTGGACATGTCCACGCCTAGTGAGGCGAGGTTGCGTTCGATCGTGAGCGATTCAGGACCTAGGAGGGTTCAGAAGAATAGGCTGGTCGCATGGATAGCGGCTGACCAGTGTCGAACAAGGTGTAGTGGGTTTCATTCCAGCAGCGAGTGGTCTAATATGCCATCAGTCGCATTCCTAACGAGTAGGATGAAGGTAATTACAATGAGAACCGAAAGGCCGTGGGCACCTGGAGATGAAGTCAGGAGCCGCGGCTTCGGGAAGACAATCTAACTTGCCGCAGCAGTACTTGTCCAGATCTACGAACGGCGCGCCCGTCTTGATGTCCACCCTCGGATGCTCTTGTAAATGTGTCGCCAACTCGCTCGTGAACCCCGCGGGGAACTTTGTCATCCTACGAATAGTTCAGCCATTGCAACTGCGGGAAGGACTGCATGCGTGCAGACCATTCTATTGAATTGTCCACGATAACCTGAAGCGAGCAAGAGTCGACGATCCTGAGATTAGGCATGGCGGGCGGAATGTAGCGAGATTACTGGAGATTCCGAGATGTCCCAGTATGGCAACCGAGGCGAGCAAGAGCGATTGTCGAGTTGAGATGTCAGATCTGGGGCATTAGACCGGGGCGTATATGTATGTACAGAGGTGTGCGGCGAATGGAGAAGATTATGTGTGACGAAGTGTTTCCTGATCCTACAAGATCATTCCTTTTGGAAGAGATAGCGGACCGAGCTGTGGGCTGACCGTCGGCCGCTTCGCCTTTCCAGCAGACAGGTACCCCGGACTGGCCCGCCGCCCGCCTGCCCTGCCGCTACTGTACAGGCCCGCCGAAGGGGGCCACACCCTTCGACCGTGTGCTCGAGGTCATTACGTAATGCTCTGCTAACGAAAGACATACGGCGCCAGCGGACGGAGGCTCTTCTCCGTCGTGTCGGCACTCGGGCGGCATCTCGGTCCAATCGCCCACTCACCATTTCTCCGCCACCGCCCACTCCTCTCCATCAGGGTCCTCGTGGCACTTGCCCATCCACTCCCAATCAGCCTCTTGCAGTGAGTGCATCGACCCGTCCTGCATGTCGACATATAAAGGTTGACCCACGCTGTCAGGTGCATAAACGGTCGGAGGGCGCGCGCTGATGCCCGAGTACGCGCTCATCCCAAAACTAGACTCGCAACAGCTGCAATACACAGCCGGCGCGGTCATCCTCCTCGCGGTTGCAGGCGTTGTCGCTCGCCTTCTCTTCCCTGCGCAGCCCCGCCTCCGCAACGAGAAGGCTAGGAAGGGGATGATGGAGGTCACCGTGAAATGGGGAAAGGAAAAGTGCGTCTCCTTATATATGCAGTTCCCTGGACGATCGATTAACCACTGCCAATCCAGGCTTCGTGTGCCGTTACCACCGCTCGAGACGCCCGTCTCCGAGTTCCGCAAAGTTATATCTGATGCGACGGGCTTGCCGCCAGATGGGTTCAAGATCATCTATTCCGGCGCTGTCCTCAAAGACAATACTGCGCCTCTATCTGCCTTTGGTCTCAAGCCCGGCCGTACACTCGCCATCATCGGCCTGAACGAGTCTTTACCATCGCCGGCTGCCGCTGCTGCACCTGCTAAAGAAAAACCTACCGAGCAGTCGACCATTGAGAAGATCCGCAAGGAGATGTCCTCGCTGGCCTCCACCCTGAAGCCCGAGCTGGATACGTTCTTGGAGACGGCCGCGACGCAAGAGAAGGAGACGCGCGAGGCGACGCACACGCGGCTAGGCGAGCTCATACTTCAGGTTTTGTTGCGGCTGGACGCATTGGGTGTGGAGGGATGGGAGGAAGCCAGGAAGGAGAGACGAGCTGCGGTCAAGCATGCACAGGACATGCTGAACCGACTAGATGATGAGTGGAAGAAGATGAAGGGCGGGGCGTGATCGCCATCCTTCCCTTCCATGCTTTGCGGCATCCACCGCCATATTCGGAGCGGGGCTACGTGCTGTAGATGGTATTTTCTGGCTATAGCAATGCTCAGCCGACATCTTCAACTGACCGCACTGCGACCTGCCCTGATCGCCCCATGAGATGTCTTCCTCTACGTTGGTCTCAAAAATTGCCTCAACAGTCTATCTCTCGTATTTCCGGGTCATGCGACTTAGAGGAGATAGATAGCCTTAATTCCGTATGGTCCGCCCGGGGCCCCGAGGCACAGAGCCCAGGTCATTCGCCATTTAAGCCGGTCTACCGGCGTGTTGGACGGCCACGCCGAGTCGGCGCGGAGACAACGCCTGCGGTCTTTCATTGAGCGACGTGCTTCCGCTCGTCACGCCCTTCTTGCTTCTTCTATCACCGGCCCTGATGGAAGAGGCGCGAGCTTTTCGCGCTTCCCACCCCGACGCGTCGTTTCTCGCGTTTATCACCCCAAAAGCTGCTGCTCTTGCCACTGGCGGCGATGGAAAGCAGCGCACCGCCCCGGGGTGGTGTCAGCGCCCGCGGCGACCGAGCGGGTGCAGTACTGGACTGCTCGGGCGAGATCACATCCGAACAACGAGGAAGTCTTGACGGGCGGACATGTGACGGAGTATTTAGACGATCGTCTCCAGTGGTCTGTGGCAAGACGCCTCTTAAACTCCAACTGTCACCATCTCGCCTCTTTTCTGCGGCCGTGTAAAAATATGTCTAGCCGTGGTGGACGCTGCGTGCTCTACGTCTCTGGCTTCCCTCCGGACGTCCGGGCGAAGGATCTGGCCGCCGAGTTCGAAAAGTGAGTAGACCATCCCTCGCGCTCAGCGCCATGCTAACAATGGACGCCCTCAGATACGGAAAGATCATACGTTGCGACATCCCCGTCTCTAAGCACATAAACTCTCTCCCGTGAGTGTCCGAGTCCTCCCACCCCTCAACCGCCGTACGAGCGTCGCGATCGTCCTCCTTCTTCGTGCATACACGATCTTCCTTCGAGTCACACGAACGATCTCACGCGACCCGCGATCTCTTGCTGCTCGCACGTCCTGAACGACACTGTCTGATGCCTTGCCGCGCCAGATACGCGTTCGTCGAGTATTGCCAGGCTGTCGACGCGGAAGAAGCTTACAGCAAAATGCATGACGTGCGTATGGACGGTGGCCGTATCAGCATAGAGGTGAGCATATATGCACCTGACACGCGCATATATTGACATTCTGTGGTCGCAGTGGGCGCGTCGCGCTCCTTCCAGCACCTGGCGCACCGACGGCGATCCTAGACGCGACGATGACTCTCGCGGGCACGCTCGCGCTAGCTGGGACCGCCCCGAGACCCGTCATGATGATCGCCATGACGGTGTGCGCGACTATCGCTCGAGGGACGATGATCGTCATCACCGTCGCGACCACGAAGCTGAGAGGACCGACGACCGTGGCCACCGCCGCGACTACGACGCCGAGAGGACCGAAGAGCGTCACCGCCGTCGCGACTATGATACAGAGAGGATCGTGGATCCTGGACGCGACACACGTGAGCGCGAGCATGGATACGACCGCACCGAGGACGCTCCCAGCACCCGCGACTATGAACGTACCCGTTACCGCGACTATGACCGGCACCGCGACCGCGAACATGACTATGACCGCAGCCGTGCCTACTACGAGCGCAGGGACGACCGCGACCGCGACTACCGCCGTGAGGTGCGTGACAAGCACGAGCGTTCCCGCTCTCCCGGCCGCGACCGCCGTGACAGTGGCTACGTCGACTCGACCGCCACCAGCTATATTCGCGAAAGACACAGCTCCGGACACAGCCGCGAGCATAGAGAGCCAGAGATGCGCAGCTCCCAGGACGAAGGCATTTCCCGCCAGCACGAGCAGCAGCCCCACCAGGAAAAAAGGTTCGAGAAGGCTCGCACTCCGGTCCAGCGCGACGATTGGGGTCCCGATCCTGCTGAGGTTGACGGCGCTCGTACCCCCATGTCGCCCGGTATTCGCCCTGCTGGTCATGCTCACGAGGCTTAACATGGCGGAGACGCCTTCCAGAGTGCTGGCTGGCGCAGAGCAGAGGTTGTCGACCCTTCGACTCATGCCCGATCCGCGACAGTCGGCACGCTCAAAATCTCGGATGTTCCGCGAGCTCACAATATCCATGCATCCAACTAATGAATTCCATACCTACATACCGTGATAATATACAAAATGTGATCATGACAACGTAACCGTTTAGTGACAGACTGCACCCTTGGTGTTGACACCGAAGAGAACGGCCTCTGGGTCGATATTCGCCTCGAAGATGAACTGCCCAATTCCGGCCCCGAGGACAACTGCCAAGATGAGATATGCCTGGAAGAGTGTCATAACGAGAGTGTGTACGATAATGAGACGTGTGCCCACGTTGTACGTCATGAACACCAGCATCAGAAAAGCGGACAGGGCGGTAGAGGAAGCATAGAGGCAAGCCCGAATGATACGAGGATAGATCGCAACCTTGGCACTATCGAAAGCATCAGCAAACGCCCGCATTCTGGAGCAGCCGTCAACTCACACTCCCATCCTGGAGGCACGTGCCAGCAACAGAGCCTCCTCGCCCGGGCTTTCGGTGCCCGGGGCATGCTCGACACCCCTCTCGCGCACCATGCTCGCAGCGATCCTCTTCTCCATCTTCACCTGCAAGACACGCAGGTACTCGAACAGCAGGCCCAGGAGAAGAATGGCGATGAAGGACCCGATAAACTCGCCCATGTTGCCGATGTGCCATTGGCGGAAGACAACGCAGGTGCCCTCGACCTGAGTGTTCCACAGCATGTTCATCGAGCAGCGGCGCATTGGGGCCGCTGCCGCAGACGAGTGCATAGAGTGGTCGTGGCTCATTGTAGTGGGGCAGAGATGGTGGTCAAGAGATAGGAGATGCCGGCTGGGTAGATAACGAGTTGAGTGCTGGTAGGCTGGTAGGCCGCGTAACTGCAGATAGTATGGCGAATTTGATGATGAAGAGTGCTTCGCTGGCGGGAGCAAAGCCCCGCGACCTACCTACCCTTCGACTCGTGTCACTGCCCGCCGTCGCGACGGACTCATCGTGCCTGGTCCCTTGTCGCCGTCGATTCGCCGGTGCTCACCGTCCTCTGTGCGCTGTACCCGTGACCGGTACCTGTACCTGCCTATCCGAGCAAGAAGCTACTCATTGTCATATGACAGCGGTTGTGGAACCAAGTCTGGACAAACCCGCTTCAATGATCAGCTAGCCTTTATTCGCCGCTCTTTCTCCACGTTCGAGTTTCGACTCGATCACCCCGCCGTCGCTCGCTCTAAATTACTGCTATTACAACACGAACATAATATTACTGGCGACAATCTGTAGCCAGTATGGCCACGCAGCAAACGGCATCCAAGGACGACTCCGAGCTGTCCAAGAGGCAGCGGCGCCTAGCGCTACGCGAGCTCAACCTTGCTGCATATAGCAACCCGGAGGCGCCCAGCAAGGCGCCCGACTCGTCCCTGAAGCGTCACACAGCGCTCATCAAGAGACTGCGTCAGTCTCTGGCATACGAGAACCGTGATCAGGTCATGAAAGATATCGACACGCTTACGCTGGAGAAGTATTTGGACGAGATCGTTGGAGCAATCAGCGACGGAGTTTTGAGATGCAAAACGGATCGAGATGTTTGGAGTGCTGTCGAGGTGCGCATGCAGACCCAGTTACTTCTATTGTCTCTCATGATGAGTAGATCATCTCTGCACTCCATCGCCGCTTCCCAAAGACGTTCACACCTGCGTTGCTCGCATCACTTCTAGCGATATTAGCGCCGCCGCCGAAAGCAGTAGCGGCACCTGCTCAGACCAGCGATCAGAAGGAGAAAGAGGACTCAGCCCGTATTTCTCGCCAACGCCCAGTGTTGCGCATATGTGCCGAGCTGGCTATGGTCGGGATATGGCGAAGTGATGATGGAGCTCGGAGCGGTGGGGAAGGAGTCATTAAGGTGCTGAGGGATCTCGTATGTGCATACTCTTTCATCCTAGATACGTGCTGAGCATTGGGCCCCATAGCTTTCACACGACCCCTCTCTGTCGTCCCTGCCACTCCTCATCAGCTTCATCAAGTCCTTCGCTCGTCCATATCTAGGGGTCCACGCTGGCGAGGCAGCTCCGGAACCAACACCATCAGAAGCTCAAGCGCAAGAAAATGAACAGGACGAGCTCATCGAGCGAGAAACACGCGACAAACTGCGGCGTATGACGGAGAACTTCTACGATCAGGTTTCCAAGAAACTGGTTCAGGCCCATTTGGTACATGTTCTGGCCATGACTGTAATGAGCACAAGTACTAAGTACACTATTAGAAACTGCAAGAGCAGGACCGAAAGAACCATGAAGCATATATTCGCTCAGGGGAGATATTCGAAGATCGTCAGCAGGCGTACGAGAAAATGACCAAGAACTATGAGAAGCTGCTGTCCAGCGTACAATCGTGAGAGTCACCTTCGACCAGGTATGAGCAGCACTGACATGACACTCAGGTTGTCCGAGGTTCTCAGTCTGCCGGTTCCAGAGTTGCCAAAGGAAAGCGGACATTCTGAATCGATCATCCTCGGAGATCAAGGAATATCTCATATTGGTGGAGATGATGAGGAATGGAGCTCAACAACCAAATGGGAAGACGAAGAGGAGCGAAAGTTTTATGAAGACCTTATTGACCTCAAAGACTGGGTGCCCAGGAGTATACTAGGCATCGACGAAGAGAAGAAAGAGGAGCCGACGGAGGCAGAGGTAGAAGCGGCAGAGCAGTCTGAAGCCGAAGAAGAGAAGAAGCTGGAGGAAGAGATGCAGAAGCTGGAAGAAAAGGAGGAGACGGCAACGACAGATGACGCAGAAGACGATCAGTGAGTGACATGGCTCTTCTCGGTTCCTCATTACTAAACTGGACATCGCCAGCGCAAGTGACACCGGTTCCGTTACACCAACAGCTTCCCCTTCTCCCGCGGCATCTGCTCTCCCATCGACGAGTGTTGAACAGCAGCAGAGCGCAGGTCCTGCGGCATTGATGACCGCTCTTCTGGCTCGCTTGCCCGATGCGACGAATCGGGAGCTCATTGACCAGGCTGCCATTGACTTCGCGTTCCTCAATTCCACCGCTTCAAGGAAGCGCTTGATCAAGGTGAACCTGATGACAACCAAGCAGAGTCCCTTTTGACCCCCGTGATACTAGTTCATGAGTCAAATCCCCAAGGAACGGATTGACATCATTCCGTATTATTCCCGATTCGTCGCCACACTAAATCGCTACATGCCTGACGTCGGCATTGGGATTGTGGAGATGGCAAGTAAAGCAACAACCATTCCAACGCATTTGACTAACCCCCAGCCTAGCTCGAAGACCAATTCCGTTTTTTGCAGAAGCGGAAGAAGCTTCTGAAGGAGCTGGAGAACAGCCGCACTAAGGTACGGATCCTCTGTGGTATTCAAGACCGGCTTTAATGCGATTTCCTAGAACGTCGCGTTCTTATCCGCTTTGACGAAGCATCGAGTGATTCCGTCTCATTTGATTCTACACGTTTTCAAGGTGTTCTTGGATGACTTTACTGGGCCTAACGTCGCCAATGTGGCCGGTCTTCTGGAAGGATGTGGACGCTTCTTGCTTAGAAGCGAAGACACGAAGCGGAAGATGGCTGAACTGGTATGTCTATTGGTAGAGTAGATTGTCGCAGGGCTGACAACGAAGCAGCTTGCGGTGATGAAACGAAAGCAGAGCATTCAGCACTTCGACGAAAGGCAAACTCTCATGCTGGAGAATGCCTATTTCCAATGCAATCCGCCAGAGCGTGCTCCACGTCAAGTCAAACAGCGAGACCCGATGGAACTGTTCATTCGGCACCTCATTTACGATGTACTATCCAAGAAGACACTCGACAAGGTCCTTAGGCTACTCAGGAAACTCCATTGGGAGGATCCGCAGGTTGTGCATTGGATCTTGAAAGTCTTCACCAAGGTGTGGAAGCTGCGATATGCCAGCATTAATCTCCTTGCCATTCTGGCATGTGACATGAAGCAGTATCATCCGGACTTCTGCGTCGCCGTTGTGGACCAGGTCCTCGAGGATATCCGTCGTGGGCTGGAAGTCAATATTTTCAAGTGGAACCAACGCCGCATTGCGTCGGTGAAGTATCTGGCGGAGCTTTACAACTACCGATTCATCAGCTCCAACATCGTCTTCGATACACTTTGGCTTTTGGTCACTTTCGGACATCGTATGTGCCATACTGAACTCATTGTGCTATACCTAACGTCATTCCAGCTGATGGGCGACCTCTTCCCGGTCAATTTGTGCCCATCGACGCCCCTGACGATTTCTTCCGTGTCCGTTTGGTTTGCACTATCCTCGATGCTTGTGGCATGTGCTTCGAGAAAGGAGCCGGGGCGCAGCGACTGGATGCTTTCCTGCCCTTCTTCCTCATGTATGTTCATTGCAAGGAATCAATTCCGATGGATGTGGACTTCATGATTACGGACACCATCGAGGTGAGTGCCTGGGTATCCGTTTGTACCTAGGGCTCTAGGAAGCTCATCGTCATATCCAGGCGCTGCGGCCGAAATTGGCATTATTCAAGTCGTATGATGAAGCAGCGGCAGCAGTGAATGAGATCTTCAGATTGCAAGCTCAGAAGATGGCCGATGGTTCGTTGACTTGTCCTGACCAGATCTCACTGATTGACCCTCTCTGGTAGGTTCAAGTGTCAACGGCTATGACAGTGACGGCGACGAGGATGAAGACCGTCCGGACGTTGAGGAGGAGGAGGAGGACGGAGAAAGACCCCAGGAGGAAGCAGCGGTACGTGCCCCTCATCGGAAGTCATTCTTCGTCAATGCCAAACGTACGGGCAGGATATCGATCGTCCCGAGTCACCAGATGCACCTGTTCTGCTGCATCCTGCTGAACAGACCGGTCCGTCAGAGGAAGACGATGCCGATTTTGCCAAGGAGCTGGCAAGGATGATCTCCGATGTCGGGGAGAACCGCAAGGTGGACCGGAAGACCGCACTGGCGATGTGGGACTCCACCGTCATGCCCGGCAACCTGCGTCGGCGTAGGGAGGACTCGACGAGCCAGGAGAACAGCAACCCTGCTGCCCCTCCGGATGTCATGAAGTTCACCCTACTCACGAAGAGAGGTAACCGCGCCCAGACGCACGATCTCAATGTCCCTGCTTCGTCGGACCTTGCCACGCAGACACATCTTGCGCAGCTCCGCGAGCAGCAAGAGCAGCAGGATCTCAAGCGGCTTGTGCTGGACTACGGGCAGCGCGAGGAGGAAGAGGACGTGAAAGGTGTATATCTTCATACGTAAGCAGTCGATTTCAAACTGACGGCTTGTCAGCTCTCGAAACCTCGATGCGCAATCGTGGCATCCGCGTCAACTATGGCAGATAGTCTCTGCCCACCCGCGCAGCCCCTAGCCTGCCCCTACAACTTTCAACCTCTATCGGCTCACGATTTCCCTCTTACTCTGACGCCAAGCCGGGCTGCAACTTGTCCGCATGAGACTTCTTCTCATCGCCTGCAAGTCAAACGCTCTGGCTACGACCTCTACGCGCGCCTGGCCCGGGGTGCAGCATGCCTGTATGCTCGACCAGGGATCGGACCAGATCCTCGATCCCAACGTACTGTACATGGTGAACACTCATGCACCTTGCCCGCTCTGGGTAGGCGCAGATCTAGTGGCAACCGTAGCATGTCCTGTAGGTATCTCGGCCTGTTCGCCTCTTCTCGTTTCGCAGTAAATCATCTCACTTCGATGGGTGTGATGAGGGTCCCTTGATTGTTCGATTGGATCACTGACGCTGGCGGTCATGCTCGCCAGATCAGATGCTCTTGATACCGTAGAGTTCAGGGTGCAGCCGGTCGTCTTCCTTCTTCAACACCATATTCTTCCATCTTCGTGCGACATCCCCGTCCCGTCCACTAGTGAAGAAGCCTTGCAGAAGAGCCCAAATAACTGACCAAGAGATAGGCCAAGCATCGCCGTCGGCATCCGCTTCGCCCGCCGTGTGATGGTTGAAACGCCTTGCGCCCTGGCTCGACGACCATGGGCCAGCCCGTGATTCCAAACCAGGCGTTGTGCCTTTCTACCTGGTAAAGCTGTGGAGTATGCTCCGCCGAGAGTTTCTCCTAGCTCGACAGTTCTGCAGTTGTACGATGCTGAGTGCATGCTTATCCCTCCGCCACGGCCGCTGCACTGCACTTTTCCTGTCGTCAAGCGATCTGTATCTTTGAATGAAACGCGTTTCCTGGAGGCTGTGGTGTGCGCCCACTCCGAACATGGAAGCACATCTACAAACGTGCAAGGGTCTGACTAACCCTGACGCAAGGGTCCGCATCTGGACGCGGACCCGGAAGCAAACGTCAGGGTAACAGCCACTGACCAGCGCTGATATGAC